>JAJOZX010002275.1:542500-645000 GCA_023014485.1 Bathynomus jamesi
TATATTGTATTATGTTATTGAATTTATATCCTGCCAATAAAGATTATTATTATTATCATCATTATCATATATATATATATATATATATATATATATATATATATATATATATATATATATATATATATACACTATTTTATTACATTATTATTTTAGCAATTTGTGTAAATTGAAAACTTAATTTTGCCCATAGCAAATGTTCTCCACAATGAGAGCATTAAAAAAATCGTCAATTCCGGTTTTTGACAAGTTGCTATTTATTCTTCTTTAACATAAAAAACAATCTCTAAAACTGTAAAAGACAAGAGAGAGAGAGAGAGAGAGAGAGAGAGAGAGAGAGAGAGAGAGAGAGAGACTCAAACCGCAAATGAAGTATAAAAAATATAGACTTGTCATAATGATATATCGTAAATGTGTAACAGTTAAGAAATACTTTTTTCCCCACTCCAAGTTCGAAGCAGACAATGTTTCGGGCACCGATAAACCGGAATACATTGGCGAAATTTAAAGTTTATCTTAAAAGTGCAGTGGATTAACCTCAACGAGGCCCAGTGGCTAAAGCAAGTTTGTGGGCCCTTTGCCCCCAAATAAAAAAAACAACATGAATTTTGGTATAACAAAATAACAAACTCAACATTTACATAGCTAATATAAAGCGTGTTTGGCACAGGCAGAGAAAAAGCGTCACAGCAAAGAAAAAATGACGTCACAACAATACCAAGAAATAACTTAAATGACACGAATTTCAATGTCACATAGGGGAGGTAACTACTTTTTTTTTGTAGTTTTGGACATATTGAGTTTATGAAAAAATGTTAGAAATTTTTTCTCTTCTGCTTTTTGGGGGCCCCTCTTTGTTGCGGAACCTCTTGGCAGTACGTAGCCCTATTAGCTCAGGTCTTAATCTAACCCTATATATATATATATATGTATCGAATGATTTTTTTAAAACATGTGACACTTCAAAAAGTTTGTATTTTTTATTAACTGAAATGGAGAATTAGTTCACAAGTGCAAAACATGTCCTACGTACTGTCCTCTCCGCTCACGATACTTACAAGATACTTTCGACGGAAGAGTCTTGTCCAACAGATTTCCTGCGATTTATTATAATAAAGGAATATCACGGCCATCAACATCACCAGATCTAAACTCCTGTGACTTTTATCACTTAAAAAATAGTGTTTAAACAGAATTCATGCATAACAGAAAAATTTAAAGTATGAACTAAACAAGAAATTTCTCAGATTTCAACAAATGCTTTATCCATAGAACTCCAAAATTCTGTTGTTCGTGTGCAAAGAATTAATGAGCTGAAAGGGCATCACATAGAGGATATTTTGCACTGGGGAAATAATTCCCCATGTGTAGAGAAGGTACAGTAAAAATGTCATGCTTTTATTTCAGTTAATAAAAAAAAACACGAGCTTTTCAAAGTGTCAGATGTTTAAAAAATCACCCTATATATGTCAAAATCCGTCTTCTCAGGAATTAAGGCTAAGTGCGTTATATATATAATCTGCTCGTGCCCTGAATCGTTTTATGGGCGGGACGATGTTTTGCAAAAAAAACAGTGAAACTTTAAATTTCTATCTAAAACTTAATCTATCAGCAGAATATGTTGGAAATGTTGATGAATTTATGTTGAATATATGTTGATGAATATATTTCTTGCGGTAAACAATCATTTTGTTTTAAATGACAAGTTACTTTGATACTTGAAACAAACAACATATAACAGCCAACAAACACCTCAAGAGGTATAAAAAAAAAAAAAATTCCTGGGCAATAGCAGAGCTTCAGTTATCTTTCCTAAATCGAATGAGATTAGTTCCAAACTTCTATCTGTAAAACGTTTTGAAATGGTTAAATTTATCTATAATCTCGAAACAGAATATGGCGTGTCCACTATTTCACTGCGAACGAAAATCCACTTTGATACTTCACACATATCCTCCGCTAGATAAACCTTTAAATCTTTAAATTTTGGGAGCTGCACACTCGGAAACCTTAGTGTAGGAATTACATGAAAACAGCGGGCCCTTCGCTGATTCCCTTTCTTTTCCTTAGAGAATAACTTGAAACAATATATATATACGAGCGTTTATGCATTTATGGCTGAAATGAGTTGTCGTTCGTAAGTATTGTCTAATTTACTAATTAGCTACGAAATGTTAAGGTTTCATATAAATAACATGACCGTACGAAACATCCGTCCACGAAAATTAATTTAAAAAAGAGCGCAATTTTTTATTTTCTTCTGACTATAAAGTTATTAAATGTAAATATATAAAATGTTTCGCCTAAAAAAAGTTATATGATAAAATTGTAATGTAGAGCAACTATAAATACCCAATTTGTTAAATTGGTTCTGAATGGCTTAACGAGAATAAGACTCTGTACGTTGCTGTAAGTGTAAAGAAAAATCATACGTTTATTTATTTATATATAATGTGCATAAATTAATATATAATAGTTAAGTTAGAATTAAGTACAAAAATTCTAATATAAAACCAAAACTTCAAGGAACTCATTTACACTTTACGAGGTAACTCTGAACATAACTAATTAAAAACAAAACTTTATTTTTGTTTAATTTAAGTTTTTATGAATGAAAGCATTTCACAAGATGAAATAGTTCAACAGATTGATAAAATTCCGCCAATGCGTAGAAAACTCGAATCGAAAGTTGAATTTCAAAACAGCGGTTGTGGCTAACATAATGATTTTCTACGAAGTGATGGAAATACAACTCTGAAAATACTCTTCTGGACCACTTTTTTCCTTCGTGAGTTACGAACAATCGAGAATGTTACAGTTTGTGCAACGTAATCTCTGCATTTGTAAAGATAATAATAATAATAATAATAATAATAATATGCATTATATTACTTATGTTTTCATTAATTTTTATTACGATTCCATTGATTATTATGCAATAATGATAATATTTAAAAGAAAAAGAAAAATAACCGTGAATTTAAACCCTGTATATGTTGTTACAAATAAATATTTTTTCTTTATTTCCAACTTTAAAGTTAAATTAACATTAATCGTTGACATATTTAATTGTTAGCGCCTCCCAAATAATTTTAATAACTTTTCCACTCAGTTACTGCGCAATATAGTACAGTAATTAAAGTACGCTTTTATAGTTTCAAAAATGTTTCAAAACTGCCTGAAGGTAAAAATGATCACGCATGGAACACCTTTCCCTTTTACCATTAACAGACTATATCTGCACTGTTCGTTTCGACTCCACTTAAAACACATTTGCATTTTAAAATATAGGCATATATATATCTATCTATCTATCTATCTATCTAGCTATCTATATATATATATATATATATATATAAATTTTATATATATATATATATATAAAGTTGTGATTTCTTACTGCTGCATAAATTGGCGCGAGTTTACATATTAAAAGTTTAGAATCTGCTTAACATACTTCCTTTTTATATAAATAGTATGTATGTACGTATGTATATTTAATTTAAATTTAGAAGTAAATTGGGCTGCTACGTCGTAGCCACGTCGCAATACTGCTTCTCGTTACGTTATCGAGGTTAAGCGACTGTCTTATTCATGCGGTTGAATGGTGACCGACCTCCGCGTTCAGGTGATGTAACGACCACTTAAAGCTTGTAGGTTAGGTCTCTTCCGTCACGTGACCCGTGTTGTTACGAAGGAGGTTAAACAAGCCCAGTTATGATCATTATTATTATTATTAAATGCAAATCAACCATTTGGTGTGTATTGTGCTGTATCTTCAGTATATTTACTCATGAGACCTTTTAAGACGTTGTGTATACACGTACATTTTGACCTTATGAATTATTTACTGTTGATAATTAGTGACTAAAACGGGAGGTGGAGGTAGGGAAAAAAACAACACCAATTTACGAGGTTTTTGTTGCTTTCGAATGAATGAGAAATTTATATTTCTTTCGTAAATTCTTTTTTTTTATTTTAATTTCTAATTTCTGCATTTTAATTAGTATAATTTTTGTTAATTATAAGCATTGATTATGATAATTATTTTAGTTTTATTTAATAGAAATAGTTTTATTTCTTTAAAGAGTCGCTATAAATACTGTTGTCATTGTCCTTCACAGTCCCTATTTCGAACAACGAGATGATGTCGACTTATGTCACACTCATCAACTTGAATAAAACGATAAAGAAATCAGAGCAAAATCGAAAAAGGATTTAAATCAGCTTATTTACACATAATTCATAAACTCTCTCTCTCTCTCGTCTCTCTCTCTCTCTCTCTCTCTCTCTCTCTCTCTCTCTCTCACTAAATATGGTACTTTAGGATTATTTCACAACTAAAATACATGCATTATTGCCTTTTCATTACTTTATATATAACTGTATATACAGATATACAGTATATCAATATACTGTATGTCGATATATGTGCATAGTTAAAGTATTGTAAATAAAATAATAGCTGGATTTTAGATGAGAACAAGTGAAGAAAACAAGTAAACAAAAAATAATGCATATATTACTAAAAGTAGTCTTAAATGACCAAATTTAGAGTGTACATTTTCTTTAGGTAATCAAACTGGAACTCAACATTTTATCTTAGTTGTATGAATAAATAATAAACTTGACCAAACCTAACCTCACTCTAACAATTCTGCTGGAATTATATATATATATATAATATATATATTATATATATATATATATATATATATATCATAAAAAGATAACGTGTTAAAATGGCTTAATTTTGGTGTTAAATAGTTCATAATTTATCGTAAATTGTAATTTTGTGATTGAGAATGTTTTTAAGTGAGAGTTTTGAACTTTCACTATTTGTAATTGAAGTAACGAAGGTGCTTTTAAATTTACTTTCAGCAATTTAATTTGTAATAACGTCACAAAGCGACATTTTATGACGAGTGTTCCAAAGAAACGCTTGTTGGTTTACGTCGTCGTCGTTGGCCTAGCAAGCTACGGCTTGGGACCGTAGCGCATCTATCCGGTATAGGTTAACCTGGATGATGTAGCCATGAGCACTGCCGCTAGTTAAGTGCCAACCAGTGATTATCTCACTAGCCGTATTGAGTCCGTTAGGCGAAACTACGACAGTACCAAAGGTGGAAAATATAACCTTTGGTTTTCTATTATTTATTTGCAAAATGGACATGGCATTAGATTAAAATAAATATTTGAATATAAATGATTAACTGACAATTGTGATATATAATTAATTATGTTTACATACAATAAAATAATATAGTATACATAAAATTAGTATTAATGTGGTTCACAATTGAATTATATAATGGGGTAACTAATTTAAAATGAATTTATACTATTTCCGAAATTCAAGACGGTAAAATTAACATTTATCTTGAAACTAAAATAAGAGTATTCACTACACACTCCCCCACCAGAGAGGAAGTTCAAAGAGTTCCGAACGACACAGATTTCCGCTGAACCTTTTTGGTAGCTACTTGTACCTCACTTAAGGTTGATTCCAAAAACGCAGGCTTAAGACGATCGATAGAAACCTTGTCGACCTTGGAACCGCGCTGGATGAGAATGATTTGCGCGTACGTCGAGAACTTCATAGGGTCCGTCATATGGACATTGGAGAGGCCGTTTTGGGACAGGTACACGAACGAAAACGTGGGTGCAAGACTGGGGGGCTGGGGAAATAAAGATGTTCTGTTGGCTAGTCAATCGAGGGGAACAGGCTGAAGGGACTGCATGTGAGAGGAAAGTGTTTGAGCGAATTCCGTAGGATCGCATGACTTATCCCCTGCAGTGGAAGTAGCCACCTGGTAGCCGCAGTGTTGTTCCATAGACTAGTTCAGCCGCTGTAGTCTTTCAGATCACTCTTAAATGAGCAGCGAATACCAAGCAACACGAGTGGAAGCTTATCCATCCATGGGAGTCTTCGTGACACATAAGGGATGACTTCAGCTGGCGATGGAAGCGTTCGACGAGGCCGTTAGCTTGCGGATGATACGCACAGGTATGCGCATGTACTGTACCCAACAAGCTGGTAAACTTCTTCCAAAGCGAAGACTCAAATTGGCGACCTTGGTCAGTGATGACTTTTGTCGGCATCCAAATCTTGATACCCATCCATGAAGAAAGCTCTTAGCAACAGTGTCCGCTTGGATATCAGGAAGTGGATGGCTTCAGGCCATCTGGAAAAGCGGTCGAGACAGGTGAGCAGATAACGTTGGCCTTGAATCACTGGAAGAGGGCCACATGTCTACATGAATTACTTCAATCGCTGGGATGGGGGCGGAAATGCGTCAAAGGGGACCTGGTGTGCTTTGGACTTTGGCACGCTGGCAGGCAAGGCACGTTTTGGTCCAATGTTTGACATCCTTCCGCATCGAGGGCCAAACAAAGCGCGAGGTAACCAGGTGTTGCGAAGCACGGATACCAGGATGGGAGGGCTTAGAAGATCCGTGAAGACTGCTTGTCTGTGACATGGAGGGACATAAGGGCGAATCAGCTGTTGATACGTCGCAATAGAGGGGCACAGACAATCCTGGCATACTCATTTTCTTGAGGGAAAGTGAGTGAGTGGAGTCTTCTCTGAGCAGGTCTTGTAGTTCCGTATCCTTATCTTGATCCTGTGCAATAGCATTCCACAGTGTAGAGCTGAGGGTAACAGAAGTATCTCTATTCTGAAAGTGCATCCGCTGGAGTGTTCAAGACACCTTTGAATGTGGCGGATATCTGTGGTAAATTGCGAGATATAATCGAGTTTGCCTGATGACTCTGGAGAGTGTTACAGCTGTTTTTATGAAGACAGTGACAAAGGTTTGTGGTCGGTAAAAACACAAAACTCTCGCCTTCAAGGAAAATGTTGAAATGCTTCACGTTTAAGTAATAGCAAAAGTTCACGTCCCGAAAGCACTATAACGCGTTTGGGCTGGCTGCAGCTTTTTCGAGTAAAACGCGATGGGTGCTTGTTGACCGTTAATGTTTGTTCCAACACACCACCGATCGCAACATCTGAGGCATCGACCGTCAGAGTTAGGGGGCATCACTGATAGGAAATGACAGAGTAATGCACTATTGATAGCATTTTTGGCATTGTCGAACGCCTGTAAACTATCGCTACACCATAACATTTCGTTACCTTGCGTTTGTGTGTGATCATAGCGTGTAGAGGAGCAAGAACACTGGCACAGTTTTTAATGAACTTGTGGTAATAATTTACCAAACCTAGAAACCGACGTAACTCACGCTGATTATTTGGCATAGGTAATTTTTTTCACTTCACACTTGTCCTTGACGGGGGGTAATTCCGTGCTGCGAAATCGTTGACCAAGAATTCCAAGGTTGGCTGTGCAAACACACACTTCGATGCATTAATAGTAACACCGTATTGTTCTAAGCGTTGAAAGAGGATGAAAGATGTTCCTTATGCTTCCTCTTCCGTTGAGCTGGCCACAAGCAAATCATCGATGTAGGCATAACAAGTCTAAGCCTCTGGTGACCTCATCTATAAACCTCTGAAAGGTTTGCGCAGCATTCCGTAGCCCGAACGGCATCTTCAAAAATTCGAATAACCCAAATGGTGTACAAACTGCAGTCTTGGGATATCCGAAGGCTCTACGGGAATGTGGTGGAAAGCCTTAACGAGATCTATTTTACTGAAGATAGATTTGCCGTGGAGAAGAGAAGTAAAGTCTTGGACATTTGGTACCGGATATCGGTCCGGGATGGTTGTCGATTCAAAAACCGGTAATCCCCACATGGTCTCCAGTCTCCTACTTCTTCTGGACCAGGTGTAGGGGAGAGGACAACTGCTTTTGGAAGGTCTTATTATCCCAAGATCCAGCATAGCTGGAATTCCGATTTGGCCAGCTTTCAGTTTGTCCGGGGCAAGACGTCTGGGTTTTTGCAAACACAGGGGGACCTTTTTGTTGTAATGTGATGGGTAATGGTTGCTTAATGGTATCACCCATCTGCATCGGTTGAAGAATTTCCTGGATATCGTTGGAAAAGGCACTGTACATGGAATTAGGGGAACGAGGGAAAGTGCAGTGTTCGAGGCGTCCGGAAGGGCAACCTGTTTGGCAAGAACAGAAAGCAGTGTGGCCTGGTCGCATAAGCGTCGCTTGTCAAGATCCACCAGGAGTTTGAAATGCTGAGGAAGTCAGCGCCGATTATGGGATGCTGCACTTGAGCACAGATGAAAATCCACTGAAGGATCGGTGAAGGCACAAGTTTAGTTCACGCGACTGAGTACCGTACGTGGGTATGCGTGACCGTTAGCAGCGTATAGAGGCGGAGATTTTCCGAGTGCGTATGACCAGATTTTTTGAGGGAATACACTGACTGACGCTCCGGTATCGACCAAGAAATTGACACCAAGTTCCTGTCCTTTATGAATAACAGGTTGGCAGTGCGAGTACTAGACGCCATTAGGACTCGCTGCTGGGGTTTTCCGACGAAAAATTGCAAGGGGAGATGCACTTCCTAGCCTTCTTTCCAAATTTGGCGTGGTAGAAGCAATCTTCCCGAACTCGAACGATGCCTCTTCTTCGTAATCTTGACCGAGAATGGCTTCTTTGCCGTTGATTTTGTAGCAGAGAACAAACGTGGTTGAGTCGTTGACTTAACTCTTCACTTTCAACTCCAGTTTCCGATTGTGTGTTCACGTGTTGACCGGAGCTGTGTCAATCTCTACTACTTTGTCGGCAGTTTTCCCGCTAGTTTTCAACTGGAGTAGCAGGATCCATAGTGGCCAAGACACGCTGAGCTGATGGAGGAAGTTTTCTGCAAGAACAACTGTCTAAAGATGTCCTTATCGAAGGTTTTGCGCGTTCGCCTAGGCGCACTGCATAGCCCTCAGCATTTGAGGGGCTTACGGTCTCCAAGTTCTTCTTTGAGATTACTGATGTAGTTTTCTCACGCTCGGAGACAGTGGTGCGGCACAGGATGGCAGACTTCAGATCGTTGTAACGGGTCCTCACTCGTGGAAGAGATACGATGACGTCACGGACTTCAGAGATGATGCTCGCTGGTAGAGAGGACAAAACATGATCGTATTTCGTCCTGCTAGTGGTGATCCTTCCCAAGTTGAATTGTGATTCCACTTGGTGGAACCAAATAAATGGATCACCCGGCCAGAAGACGGGGAGCTTTACGCTCAAGTGGGAGACGGCACCAGCGTCGTCAGGCATCTTCTCCTATGCTTGCTAACGTACAAGCAAGACGACAAGTTCCCAACGAAGGAGTGGAGGTTGAGACGAGCGCAGGCACAGAGCGCACGGGCAGGGGTGAGGGGCAGAGGGCACGAGCGACATTACAGTCTGGTCCTAGTCGCTCGGGTGAAGGGGGTGGTGGGCACGAACGACGTTACAGTCTGGTCCTAGTCGTTCGGGTGAAGGGGGTGGTGGGCACGAACGACATTACAGTCTAGTCCTAGTCGTTCGGGTGAAGGGGGTGATGGGCACGAACGACATTACAGTCTAGTCCTAGTCGCTCGGGTGAAGGGGGTGATGGGCACGAACGACATTACAGTCTAGTCCTAGTCGTTCGGGTAAAAGGGGTAATCCAGCTCCGGGGTCACCAATTGTTGGTTTACGTCGTCGTCGTCGTTGGCCTAGGCAAGCTACGGCTTGGGACCGTAGCGCATCTATCCGGTATAGGTTAACCTGGATGATGTAGCCATGAGCACTGCCGCTAGTTAAGTGCCAACCAGTGATTATCTCACTAGCCGTATTGAGTCCGTTAGGCGAAACTACGACAGTACCAAAGGTGGAAAATATAACCTTTGGTTTTCTATTATTTATTTGCAAAATGGACATGGCATTAGATTAAAATAAATATTTGAATATAAATGATTAACTGACAATTGTGATATATAATTAATTATGTTTACATACAATAAAATAATATAGTATACATAAAATTAGTATTAATGTGGTTCACAATTGAATTATAATGGGGTAACTAATTTAAAATGAATTTATACTATTCCGAAATTCAAGACGGTAAAATTAACATTTATCTTGAAACTAAAATAAGAGTATTCACTACACGCTATTTATAAATTCTCCAAGAGGAAGCCCACGCACCCACTTCATAAAATATAGGTTGGGTGGACATCCTACTATACTGTTTTCACACGTTTACAGAAATTAATGTTTTAGACGAGATTTGAACAGCTTTGTCCTTCAGTTTCTGCAGAAAGTATATAAGAATATGCGCCTAGCATTGCTTCATCGACCAAAAGTATTAAACCATTAATCTACACTACTTCACTTCTGGACATTTGCTCTTTCGGAAGGAAAAAGGATAAGGAAGAGTCAATTGTTGTTATAAAACTTTAAAACGAGACAAATAATCCATTGAAGCTTATCCAATAATTCAAATCTATTCGCCTCTCCCAATCCCACTAAAGTACATCTAAAACCCTGAATAAATCCAAAGTATTTCAACACCCCAGAAACTGGAAAACAAACTATATAATTCATTATAAGTTTTAAAGAAATTTTTGGGAAAAGATGGTACCGGAGAAGTATGTTAAACTGATCAAGGGGATGTACAGGGGAGTAACAACTAAGGTGAGGAGTAGCGTGGGTGTGTCAGAGAGCTTTGGGGTGGAAGTTGGTCTGCACCAAGGATCAGCTTTGAGCCCCTTCCTTTTCAATGTGGTACTCGATGTGTTGACGGACAGGATTAGAGGGGAGGCGCCGTGGTGCATGATGTATGCAGACGATGTTGTGTTGAGTGGGGAGACGAAAGAGGAGGTGGAGCAGCAGTTGGAAAATTGGAGAGAGGCGTTGGAAAGTAGGGGGATGAGAATTAGCCGAAAGAAGACCGAATATATGAGATGTGATGTGCAGCAGGACCGAGGAGGGGAAGTGACATTGCGTGGAGAGCGTGTTAAGACGGTGGAGTATTTTAAATACTTGGGGTCAACAGTGGATGCAGAGGGGGGAGCAGAGAGAGAGATAAACTGTAGAATACAGTCGGGGTGGAAGAACTGGAGAGGCGTATCAGGGGTGCTCTGTGATAAGAGGGTCCCAGTGAAACTGAAGGGAAAGGTATTCAAAACAGTGGTGAGGCCGGCAATGTTGTATGGAATGGAGACTGTGCCAATGAAGAAGAGCAATGAAAGAAAAATCGATGTGGCTGAAATGAAGATGTTGAGATGGATGTGTGGAGTGACGAGGAGGGATAGGGTCAGAAATGAGCATATAAGAGGAACAGTGAAGGTGGCGGAAGCATCTAAGAAGGTGCAGGAGGCCAGGCTGAGGTGGTATGGACACGTCAGGAGAAGAGAGGAGGAGTATGTGGGGCGCAGAGTGCTGGAGATAGAGTTGCCGGGACGGAGAAGAAGAGGAAGACCGAAGACGAGATGGAGGGACTGTGTGGTGGCGGACATCAGGGAGAAGGACTTGGAGGAGGACGCGGTATACGACAGAGGAGAGTGGAGAAGACGAACCAAAAACAGCGACCCCGTGTAAAGATGGGATAATAAGCTGCGGAAGAAGAAGAAAGAAATTTTTGGGAGGAAGTGGAGCACTACCGAGGGTTGACAAAAATAAATAGACACCTTCGTTTTTATCCATATTTTTTATTTCATAATCTAAATCAATAAATAATAACGTATTTACTGAATGAATATATTTAGAATCGTGTTATTTTTCCCTTTGCATTACGTAAAGCTGACACGCATTCCGGCATTCCATTGATGAGCTTTGCCACTTGTTCTTCAGGACAATCACCGTGGTATCTTTTTACTTTTGTCAACACCCTGTATATAATTAATGGTATATTTAAAATAACCAATGTGTCTGTATCTCCCTATTTTCCGGGAGTGTTCGTTTCTTTGACCATTTGTCCTAGTGTCCCAACGCAGAAATGCTTTCAGAACACCAAAATCTCCTGTTAAAAGCTTTTCATCTCACAAAACATTTATTGATTGCAATTCAGACTGTAATACCTTTGATCCTTCTAGTCACATATACGCCTCGTTTCGTTCTGTTTCCTCTTAAAATATATGTAAATATATGCAAAATATGCGCAATTATGTGTATATATAGGTAGGTAGGTAGGTAGGTAGGTAGGTAGGTAGGTAGGTAGATACCGGGTCTACAAATGTGAAATGGGACGATTTGGCGCCGCCGTTTGGGCACCGCCGTTTTTTATCTGTCCCCTTGACGATTGGTTAGGTTGTCATGATATTTTCGTTAAAACTAACAAAAATATCACGACTTAACCTAACCAATCGTCACTGCCCGGTTAGGTCAACTGTACGCCCTTGACGATTGGTTAGGTTAAGTCGTGATATTTTCGTTAGTTTTAACAAAAATATCACGACTTAACCTAACCATTCGTCAAGGGGGCAGATATCGGAAAAGTACCCATATTATATATACACCTTATAATACACTGACTCTTTTGCTCGCACCGCCAAAAAAGCAACGAAGGGTCGCGCTTGCTACATTTATCAAACACATACAAATATCCATTATGTGAAAACTTCTGTTTCCCTTTCTTACTTGATATATTTTCAGACATTTATGGTATTAAGGGCAACAACACAACTTATCTGAAAAGACAGACAGCACTTCAGGTTAATAACCAAGTATTACTATTTAATACTTAATACTAATTAACGGCGGCGCCAAACCGTCTCCGCGCCCAAACGGCGGCGCCAAATCGTACCCGACCGCTACAAATGATCTTACAGCTGTGGCTGATGCCCTTAGCTGCTAGAGGACAAAACTGATGTGTGGTTTCAGCGGGATGGTGCAACACCCCATTTCCAAAATGAGGTTATAACATTCCTGAATGAGTAATTGCCTGATCGTTGGATCGAGCGTGGGCCCCCATTCCTTGGCCGGATCGTTCGCCCGATCTAACCCCCCTTGACTTCTTCCTCTGGGGCTATGTCAAAAATGAAGGTTTTGTTCCACTAGTGGCAACAACTTTGGAACATTTGAAGGACGTAAGGCTGTTAGAAAAGTTCAGTATGATATGCTACAAATGTATGGAGGGAAACAGAATATCGCTTTGATGTCTGCAGAGCGATAAAAGGAGCTCATATTGAACTTCAAAAGCCTGTAAATACAATTTTTGAGTTCTTCTTTATTCGTATATCTCGCTTTTCGCTGTAGCTTTGTTAGTTTTTCCATAATAAATGTTTAAAACCGGGAAGATCATTTGTAATCACCCGGTACCTATATGGGATGAATTTCACACTTCAACACGTGAAATGAATGAATGACGCAAACCCACAAAGGGAAAACAAATTATTCCAAGGCCTTTCGTGTATTGAATAGTACATCTCGTCAGGGAATTTATATAGGTACGTAAAATGAAAAATATAAATTACAAAATAAAATATAAAATGCAATGAAAAACGGCCTGACACAAAAATAAAAAGTTCGACTACCATACTATAATTTGATACATTTTTAATGTGGTGGGTAGCATCGCGTTCATTATTGCATAATTATGAGGTAGTAAGTATAAGAACAGACCGAAATGTTAACACACGAAGATTCTGGGCTAATTTCTTTCTTTATGAGTCTGTTGTATCGCGTTAACACGTTTTGTTTCCTGTTTATTCTTTTAGTTAATATATTTTCATTATAAAATATAAGCTTTTGAGCGTTTAGGACTTGGATAACCTCGATAGGCTTGAGTGACTTCATGTTTTCTAAATGTAATGTAATGTAATATAAGCGATGAAGAAACTCCATAAACCCATAATATACATCAAAGTTAAATGATTATTTGGGATTTAATTATCAAAAGCGATTTAATTCTACAATACATTAATCAATTGCAACAATAATGACGATTCGTAAAAGTTTCGAACGAGATTTACGAAAACATAAACAGGACGACAAGAAAAATCCCTCGCATTCGGTTCCCTCGATCAATTGCGACGGAAGGACACCCCCACCCCGCTACACAAAAAAAAAATCTCTCCAAATATCGTAAAAAGTAAATCGGAGCGCGTGAATTTTTTCAGTACTGAGTTTTGTTAACTTTTTTATTCTTATTAAAATGGTCAAAGCAACGATCCATAAAAAGAAACTTTACTAAAACAGTTAATTAACAAGCAATCAAAATGTTTACGATTCAGAAAAATGTAATTTTCTGGTAACAAAGGGAGTTGCTTTAGATTACCTTCGAACAGTTACTCAAACACTTAAACTCATTGTCAAACAGTGTATTATTATTATTATTATTATTATTATTATTATTAGAACCAAATTTAAAATTATTGTATCTTATATAGTACACGCTATTCCTCATAAAGTTTATTGGATCACCCGTGAAGATCAGGGCCCCAAGCCTTCTTTAGTTAGCCTTATAAGGCTAACTAACGAAAATATCACGACCTAACCTAACCAATCGTTAGGTCAACTGTACGCCCTTGACGATTAGTTAGGTTAGGTCGTGATATTTTCGTTAGTTAGCCCTGATCTTCAGGTGATCCAGTTTATTAATATTTCATACTGAAACAATTCACATAACTCGAGTAACTATATATATATATATATATATATATATATATATATATATATATATATATATATATATATATATATATATATATGGAAACTATCTCCATTTTAATTAATATTGCAATGTATGAAATGCTGTTTATCCTCAAAATGAAACTACTTTTTTCTTAAACATACGTACAGCCAAATAAATATTTCAGTACCTTCTGTACAGAA
The DNA here is from genome assembly GCA_023014485.1 of Bathynomus jamesi. Taxonomy (NCBI): domain Eukaryota; kingdom Metazoa; phylum Arthropoda; class Malacostraca; order Isopoda; family Cirolanidae; genus Bathynomus; species Bathynomus jamesi. The sequence goes on from JAJOZX010002275.1 coordinate 557,215, forward strand.
AAGTGAAGATTCCAAATCAAAGATGATTGTTCCTGACAACAACAGAAAGTGTCCGTCTTTCACAACGATTCAAAGTCAACTGATCGAGTCTTTCACTTTTGATGTTTTAGCAACCAATCCTCCTGCCAAAAATTTCTTACGATGATTACACTAGAGGCTGTCTAGCAGAAGTACAGCCGCTATAAATTCAGAACGAGAAAGAGATAGAGAGAGAGAGAGAGAATATATATATATATATATATTGTTACGTTAGTGCATACATATTGCATTTGTGTGTGAGTGTATCATCATTTATAGTACGTAATTATTCTGCCAGTAAAGGTCATTCTAGATTGTCATATATACAGTACAGTATATGCAGGTAACACAATTGCTTGGTTCATGTACTTTTGATACATGGTAAATATAATTCATATCAACCATGCATCAACAGTTCACATACATATAAGGCTGTAAAAATACATGAAACCAATCATACTCGCTATAGCCTTAAAATAACATTTATAAATTTCTAGAATGTATTCGTCAGCTTGTATTAACTCATCACTGGCAAACAGGAGAATTGGTTTTTACAGCCTTGTGTGTGTGTGTGTGTGTGTGTGTGTGTGTGTGTGTATATATATATATATATATATATATATATATATATATATATATATATATATATATATAATATTATATTTCATACTTGAGTAGTTTCTACGAAAAGAATTTGACTGAAACAAAACCTGATTGAAAACCTGATCTAAAAAAGTACTTCGAACAACTGTAAGAAAAAATTAATTTTGTCCAATAAAAACCTCAAACAACAAAATTTAATTTCCAAATGTTCTCTGTAATTATATTTAACAACAAATGAACTATTTGTTATACAAATTGACATAGACTATATATATATATATATGCTGCAAACTCACAAGGAAAAAGAAAAACGATTCCAAGGCCTTTCGTGTATTCAGAGCTATTCAGAGCTCTGAATACATGAAAGGCCTTGGAATCGTTTTTCTTTTTCCTTGTGGGTTTGCAGCATTCATTCATTTCACGTGTTTAATTGTGAAATTCATCCCATATATATATATATATATATATATATATATATATATATATATATATATACAGGGTGGGCGTAAGTTTCCATACATAGGAAAAATTAAACGTTTGTTTTTATGTTTCAGATACCCTAAGAATATGCGTTTGACGTAAGATCTTGTTTACTGATGAAGCAAATTTTTACGTCAATGGAGAGGTTAATCGGCAAAACATACGTTATTGGAGTAATGCTAACCCTAACTGGCTGAGTCCGACGAAGATGCAAGGTGCCGGTAAAGTGATGGTGTGGGCCGGGATATGGGGTGACAGAATTATTGGACCAATTTTTGTCAGTGGAAATCTTAATGCCGAAAGGTATCTTAACATGTTGCAAGAAGAGATTTTCCCATCCCTGCTAAACGAGGAAGGTAACTTCCCAGTTTACTTCCAGCAAGATGGAGCTCCACCTCATTATGGTCTTCACGTGCGTCGGTATTTGGATCAGCAGCAGTTTCCGGATGCTTGGATTGGTCGGCGTGGTCCTGTGGAGTGGCCTCCCAGATCCCCAGATCTCACCCCCCTTGATTTCTATCTTTGGGGGCACTTGAAGGCCATGGTGTATCAGGAAAAGATACGAGACATAAATCATCTAAAGGAACGTATCACCAACGCCATTACAAGCATAACGTCAACTGTGCTAATGCGTGTTCATCAACAGTGGGGAACACGTATTGAAATGTGTTTTCAAAACAATGGCAACCATGTAGAGCATATTATATAAATAAAAATGGTTGTCCATAAAAAAATGTTTATTTTTCCTATGTATGGAAACTTACGGCCCACCCTATATATATATATATATATATATATATATATATAAGCATACCGGACAAAAAATTAGTCACCCCTCTCAGAATGTACCTAATAACGTGTGACGGCGCCTCTGGCCTTGATAACCGCACGAATCCGGCGAGGCAGAGACTCTACGAGATTGTGCATGTACTGAACATCGATTTGCTGCCACTCGTTCATCAGCCGGTCCCGAAGTTCCGCCAGAGTCCTGCGCTTCACTTTCTGTTTCCAGCCTGAACAACACCTTCAACGCATTCAGGATTAAAGGCTTCATTGGACCTGCGATGTACTCGTCGCCTCCCATCATTGGAGAACAAACAAAAACGGGACTCATCGGACCAAATTACACGTTTCCAATCTGCCGCAGTCCAGTTTTTGTGCCTCTGAGCCCATTTATAACGTGCCAATTTGTGACTTGCTGTTAACAGCGGCCTCTTCCGTGGTACCCTGCTCCAGATGTCCATCGCATGCAGTTCTCGTCGCAATGTCCGTTCGGAAATTGGTCGCTGGAGAACCTCATTGGTTTCTTGGAGCAATTGTTCTCTGGTTTGAAAACGATTTGCAGTTACTAGACGAGAAACATGGCGGCGGCCCCTATTGTCGAGAATTGTTTTCCGGCCACAGTTACGCCGTCGATTGTCAGTTGATTGCGAACTACACCACTCTTTGTAAACTCGCTGGACAGTACACGTTGACACACCAACAATTGGGCTACTTCAGACATTTTGTGTCCGTGGGCTCTGCCAAACACGATGGCTCCTTTTTGCCACTGAGTAACGTCTGCCTCACGACCCATTTTGCAGACTATATCCACACACACTTTGTCTTCACCACCTCACGAAACAGATCTGATCCTGTGTGCTACGTCACCGCTACTTGTCACTTACCAATGCTACATCAGCCCCCTCTGTGTGACCTTGAACTTCCTACTATCGGTGCTATTAGGGGTGACTAATTTTTTGTCCGGTGTGCTTATATTCCCTCACCAGCTATCTGCAAATCAGATAGGATCCAGCTTTGGGACTGGATCTAGGGTTTACAACTTACATCTAGCGTACTACATTCAGAACCTCAATATACGCAAGAAACTCGTTGCATTCACGTCTGATTGAATACATCAAAGAAAACGGGGTAACTATTGTATTTTTAGCCAAAAAAACAAAACTTAAACCTCAACCGGGACATTGAGCGTCCCCTTTTCAAAACACATAACACGTCCGTTTAATATACAACAACTCAGAATTATATATATATATATATATATATATTATATATATATATATAAGAGGTTCCAAAAAACCTTAGCCCCCCCCCCCCATTTGCAGCTTACATGTTTACTTATATCGAAATAGTTTTTAGTGATTATAAAAATAAAATATATAAAATTCTTTATTTATTGCACGTATTAAAATTACTCTAGCTGATAAAGTGATAATATAATGGCTTCTCAATTAATTGGTGATTCGGAGAGGCAACGTTTGATAGATCGCATACGAGCAATAACATTTCGGGAAGCTCGTGATGTTGGAGCCACCTTTATAACACGTTCATGGGTTGCCAAAAAGTTGCGAAGAAGTGAGGACTTCGTCAAAAGAAATTGGAATAAAACTTTGGATGAATGTGAAATGGATACAACCAAATCTGGGCGCCCAAATTTGTCACTCTCTCAGGAAACAAAGGACATCATTGAAAGCGGTACACGTAAGCGGAAAAACAGTTGTGCTAAACTTTCTAGAGAGATCGAAGTGTTGAGAGGAAAGACCGTTAGTGGTGAGATCATTCGACTGTACTGTCATAGGCAAGGTTTAAAGCCTTGGCATGAACTTCCAAAGCCAAGAAAAACTCAATTTAACATCGATGACAGAATGTGGTTTGCCCATTATCTTAAAGATTGGGATGTGGATGATTTCATGCATTTAGCTGTCTCCGATGAATTTTTTGTTTACGTAACACGTCGGCCTAACTACTAAAATGATCGAGTGTGGGCCACAGCACCAGATGAAATCGATGACAATGAACATTATCGCGAATTATTAAAAAGTCTAGACTCTGTTGGTGTGTTTGTTTTGTTCACTGCAAAGAAGCTCATGTGGGTGCTGAAGCCAAATGGTCAGAGTTGGATGGACAGTATTTTCGTGATATTATTCTATCCCAGCATGTCATTCCTTTTCTAAGAAACCCAAACAATGTTATGGATGTCGATCAGGTCACACTTCTGCACGATAAGGCCCCCTTCTTTAAGGCATTAGCCACTCAACAGTTGTTGCGGAACCATGAGATCGATTTCTTTGGAAATGAAGAATGGCCAGGAAATTCTCCCGACCTGAACGTCTGTGAACACATTGGATCAGTTATAAAGGACAAGGTTGAATGTCTCTTGTTTCAAGAACCTGCAGCAAATCGATTTTCGAAGGATACAATGACGCAACACACTGAAACTGTTTTAGCAAATTTGCGTAACGATCAAGATCTATTCACGTCACTTTTGGCAAGCTACCCAAAGCGAATTCAGGCTGTCTTGGAAGCCAATGGCGGGAACACTAAGTTTTAATTGTTTCTCATTAAATGCAGGATTAAATTCTCTTTTGTAAGGTATGTTTAGTTTTACTGTACCTCTAATGGTTTAGGCCATGGGCGGGGGAGCTAAGGTTTATTGGAGCCCCGTATATTTGCACCTCGGTGGTGTAGTGGTTAACGTCACTAACTACGAATCCATCGGCCCCTGGATTGAAACCCGGTGACGGCAGGCGGCTCGCAGAAAAACCCAGCTGTTCATCCTTTCAAACAATAAAGAAATTGGTTGGTAGATAAATGGGTACCCTGGGTAGCCTAGCAGTTAAGACGCTGGGCTGCTGGTGGGGCGTGGTTCGGATTCCACGTTAAACTGTAGGTCTAAGGTGGAGTGACAAGCTTGACCTTCGTCAGCATGAACAATTCGGGCGGAAGCAAAACCAAACCAAGGTGTGTGTGTGTGTGTGTGTGTGTGTGTAACCGAAGCTGTCCATTTAGAACACAAAAGGGAATTGCATGAAACGATAATTCAAAGAAACAAATTGAGGAATTTCGAATTAAAAAGAATGAAAAAAAAGTGCAACAAAATTTTCAAAACAAACAAATGAAAGAAGAGAAAAACGTGATGAATAATTTGATGAAACTTATTAGATTTTAACTTTAAATAATGCACAATTTTTTTTTTTTTAGCTCGTATACGTTCGAGGCTCATTAAGAAGAGGAATTTTATAAAGAAGAGAAAAACTATATTTTAACGAAGTTCTCTTTATCATCTACATTTACTTTAGTTTGGTCGACAAATTTACGTCAAAACAGAATGTTGTGGCAAGATGTAGAAAAATTATTCAAATAAAACCATTTACCATTTTTTGACATTTATTGAAAGAAAACCATACAAAGTATGTGAATTTTATTCGATTTACTAATTAGATAACAAATTAATATGAGACTAAGCGAATAAAACCACGGGAAACAAAAAGAAAAATTAATAACCGGATCGTATTTTGCTCTTAATAAAAATTTAAAATACATTTTCGTAAATAGCCTTTCAGTGTTACTCTGTTTTTAGATTTTCTGAAATAATACCTTACAAAGTCAGACCTACGCTAGTGTTTAACGGATAATACCGAGTGTATAAATAAATTCTGTCGCTAAATAAATTAATATTTTCAACCAGTAAACGATTATTTCCCGCTCGATGTCCTTCCCAATTCCATTTTCCCGGTTCGCGAGAGTGAACAAAGTGTGAAATCCACATTTGCAAAAATGGTTTCTTGATTTGAGAATGAAAAGGCACCAAACGAGAATTAGCTATACGCAGTTATATTTCCAAACCTAATTGAACATAACATAACATTAATTTAATCTATCTATCGTTGTCAACAATTCACAATAAGAGTTTCTGCAATTTCAGAATATATTAAAACAACAAATGAACTTACACACTTTCGTGTATATATATATATATATATATATATATATATATATATATATATATATATATATATATATATATATATATATATAGGGTGTCACGAAAGTCCCAATCTATTTCTTGTTCACTTTTTACAAGAAATACATTAGGACTTTCGTGACACCCTATATATATATATACAAGGTGTCCCATAAGTTCGGTCTCATAGGAAAATTTATTTTAAATTAAATTTACAAAAGTAATACATTTGAACGAAAACAATTGTTCAAATTGATGTCTTGTTTTGAGACCTTTTTTTTGTGTGTGTGTGTGTGTGTGTGTGTGTGTGTGTGTGTGCGTTACTTCATAATTTACAGGGGAGATATGAGCTTATTTTCAGCAGCATTAATTTTATTCATTAATTCTTTATTCTTTATATATTTATATTTTATAGGTTTACTTCGTATATATTATACTCATTTTGACTTTATTTCTCAAAAATTTAAACATGCTCTTATTATTATTTCGGGTTGTTTAACCTCCTTCGTAACAGCAAAAGTCATGTGATGGAGAGACCTACGCCTCGACGTGGAATCGAACCACGGGTCGCTACATCATCTGAACGCGGGAAACGGTCACCCATCCAACTACTGATCACGCCCAAAGTCGCTCAGCGTAACTGATCTAACGGGAAGCATTGTTGCGACGTGGCCATGACGTAACCCTTAAACTTGTTAAATAAAGCTTCAATTTATGGGTATGGGTAAAAAGGTAAAGATTAACGTGTAACATACGTTGTAAGAGTGAGTATACAAAAATATCAAGTATTTTTGAAGGTTAGATTGAACTAATTTAAAATAGTTCAACTCTTGGATTTTTTTGTATATTTGGGTCAGGTAAGGTTAAATTAAGTGAAGTTAAATTAGTCGAATTAAATTAATTGTGGGTTGGGTTAAACTATACAATTACAGGCAATTTGTCCTGCAATCATAATAAGGTTATAGGAATTATGGTATCAGAAAACGTAATTTCCTACCGGGTGGGCCAAAAAAAACTATTATCCAACTTTTGAAAAAAATGTTGTGGCTCACCCTGTACATTGATCTTACTGCTGAGGCCGTATGTTGTACCCATACTTTTACTCTTTCAAACGCTGGCTTTGAATCTAGATTCAACGCCCCAGGAGTAGAGGTACAGGCTCACAACTGGAGGGAGGTATCAGACTATGGTGCTCAATTGAAAGGCGGTTAAAGTCAGCAACTGATACTTTCAGATGACAGTCAGTTTTTCCATAAATAATTAATTTTCCTAATTTTTACACAAAATAATTAATTTATTTCCTTTTTCATTTCAAACCATCATTCTGCTATAGTTGGTGAACAAGTTATAACATAATGAAATACTCTTTCGAAGATGAAGCATTGATAATATGAACCTGCAAAATGAATGAAGAAAGAGTTTCCAAATAAACGATGGACGATACCTGGACTTCAATATCTCATAAAGAAAATCGATATCACAGGGTCGACCAAACGAAAAGAAGGCAGTGGAAGACCAAAAACATCAAGTACTGAGGAAAATATTGACACGGTTTCATCCATGATATGCAGTCAAGAAGAACGGCCCAACACCCACAAGTCCGTTAGAGAAATTTAAAAAACTACTGGTATTTCTCGCTCTAGTGTTCGTCGTATAGTAAAAGATGATCTGGGTCTTAAATGTTTTAAAAGAGTCGAAGTTCATAAGCTCTCTGCATCAAATAAGCAAGCAAGAGTTGAAAAATGTCGTGCTCTGTTAGATCGATTCCCAGACAGAGAAGTGTCGAAAATATGATTCAGCGATGAAACCTTTACGGTTGCTTCAATAATAACTCACAAAATGACCGAGTTTATGGAAGACAGGACAAAAATCTATCAGTCCAGATCTACTTTTCAGGGAACGTCCGCATTTTTCTCAAAAAGTCATGGTTTCCATCTTTATTTCAAAGTTAGGGAAGTCAGAGATTGTTTATGTTGATCAAAATGCCAAAATCACTGCTGCGTATTACCAAGAAAAAAATCCTTGATGCGGTAGATCAAAGGCGAGCAAGGGACCATGAAATTCTATACAGGACACTTATATTGATTGTACAAATAACATTTGATAAAGATAAAATTATATTGTTCAAAATCAGGGTATAGATCCATATTTTTTTTATGCAGGAAGGATGGGTAAATAGAAGAAGAAGAGAGCCAAAATCAAGGTCTGGGGTTTTCGAGATGCTTAGACAATCTGCGTTTGAAAGGCGGGAGGTCATAGACAGGAGGAAAGATGGATTGAGGAAGATTCTTCCAGAGTTGACCGGTTGAGTAGATGAAAGACTGAAAATACCGATTAACCCTTGCATTAGATAGTTGGACAGAATAGGAATGAGAAAGTGTAGAAAGTCTAGTATTGCGTGCTCTCCTTAAAGGAGGAGGCATGCAGTTAGAGAGTTCAGAAGAGCAATGTCCATTATCATAGCGATAGTAAAGAGAGAGTGAGGCAACATTGCGGCGAAGAGAGAGAGATTGAAGACAATCAGTAAGAGGCGGGGAATTGATGAGACGAAAAGCCTTTGATTCCACCCGGTCAAGTACGGCTGTGTGGGTTGAACCACCCAACACATGAGAAGCATACTCCATACAAGGGCGAACAAGACCCCTGAACAGAGACAGCAACTAAGTGGGGATGAAGAAGCCGTGGAGGCGGTACAGCACACCTAACCTCTTGGAAGCTGTTTTAGAAAGAGAGTATATGTGATCTTTCCAGGAAAGATCACGAGAAAAGGAAACGCCAAGAATGTTAAGAAAAGAAGAAGGATTGATTTGTGTGTTGTTGAAGGTAAGGGGATAGTCGTGTGGAAGATTGTGACGAGTAGACAGATGGAGGAACTGAGTTTTTGAGGCATTGAAAGCCACAAGGTTTTCTCTGCCCCAATCAGATATAGCAGAAAGATCAGAGGTCAGGTGCCCCACAGCCGCCTCACGAGAATCATGAAGCGACTGCTGTGAGGGACGCTTTGGGAGCGGGTGGAGAAGTGAAGAGTGGAATCATCGACATAGGAGTGGATATATATGTGTGTGTGTGTGTGTGTGTGTGTATATATATATATATATATATATATATATATATATATATATATATATATATATATATATATGAGAGAGAGAGAGCTTTTTTCCGAGGCAGACTGTCGTGAAATGTCTTTAATATTTACTTGTTTTTCTTTAATTTTACGTCATCTGGGTTATTTCCAGTCTTAATACTTATTTTACACTCCTTTTTTAAACTTTATACGAGGTAGCGTGCCCGCCATAAAACTCAAAACACGGTCTGCAGGGCAGTTACACCTTTGAACAAAAGGCAGGACTTCGAATGACTGCAGTTTTCACTATTTACCGGTTTATTTTAATTACGACAGTAATAATAACGGGGGAAAGCAAGCGTGAATTCATAATTTAACACTGGGTCGTGGAGAGAGCTTCGGGTAATCTTTAAATCAAAATTACATCTTAACCAAACAAAACATTCCTTTTCATAACAGACCGCGCCCGAGACTGACGTTTGGGTTTGTCTCTGACCTAATCTCTCTCCATATTGCCAACTACTGTTTTATATTTCAAATAATTATATTTTACATATGTTAATTTCATACAATTAAATCAGTTTACTACACTCCAAAACACTATTATTTCACTACAATAAAAAAAAATTATTAAATTTCCTATTTAAAAACCAATACAGGACAAGACTTACTGGATGTTCAGTACAAAACATTAGTAAATTTCAGAAAATAATATGGAGCTATTGAAGAATAGGGACCCCAGCCTTCTTTAGTTAGGCTTATAAGGCTAACTAACGAAAATATCACTACCTAACCTAACCAATCGTTAGGTTAACTGTACGCCCTTGACGATTGGTTAGGTTAGGTCATGATATTTTCGTTAATTAGCGTTATAAAGCTAACTAAAGAAAGCTGGGGTCCCTATTCTTCAATAGCTCCAATAATATTAACAACAAGCTATAATTATCCGATAAATGTTTAAAGTTATGCATAAGAATGTAAATTAATCTATTTTAGGGCGAACTGTTTAAAATTAAATTCATAATTACAGTGAGTATTTTTGCAATAAAAATATATTTTTGCATAAATATCATACGAATTTCGCGTATAGCGAGGTATATTTTTCCCATAGACACCATGTTAATTAGTGGGGTTACGTTCCATAAAAATATGTCAAACTATAATAAACCCATAAAATCCAGTGTATGTATCCTTAGCTCCAGTGTTACCTTTCATAACAAAGTTGGGAGTATACCTCTAGTGGTATAAGATTAATGTCTCCATTTACGCACCTCACAAACCGCGTCCATTTCTCTCGTTTCTCGTTAACTCCTGCGCCATATTTATATCAACTCTACGTTTATTTATGCATGTTCTAATTACATCCTTTCATTTTTATGTTGCTTTCCTCCACTTCTCCCACTTACGCACTCACAATTACCGTTTATTCCTTCTTTAAAATTCTATCATTATTTTTTTTTTCTCCAAATGACCATACCAACTTAATGTTCCATGAATCCCCATTCTCACCTCCGTTGGCTTTTCACTCCGCACCTTAACCGAACAATTTCATTTCTCGTGTGTCAGTCCTTTTTACACCAATCATACTTCTTTATTATTAATTTTAACTGCTCTCGTTTTGGTAGTGAACTATTATGCCAAACATATCGCATCGATATATTATTATTGGTACCAACTGTTAGAAAATCTACAGGGTATCCACAATGTTCTGTTACCCCTTATGTTTTTTCTCGCAATACATTATTTATAGGAGGAAAAGTTGTAAATCAGAGATATCACACAAAAGAGGAACTGAAACGAGCAGTCAATGATACTTTTCGACTAATCACTCCATCCACCATGTTATAAGGAAGATGTCACGCCGAAATTTCGACGGATTATTCTCCGCCATGAGAATGAAGGTACTCACACCGATCCTTTGGAAACGTACATGTCTTAAACCTGCTCATTTGTGAATACATAACTAAAAAGTTAAGTAACATCCATGTTTCATATCGTCCCAAGGAAGTGAGGGGTAAGGGCCTAAGCCTTGGCCCAGAGTCAATTAAAGGGGAGGTAGCCGGCCCGCCGCTTCGTCGTGACGTAAGATACAGAAAAGACAACCGCCCAGCTCTAGACAGAGATGAGGCTCGAACCCACGACTCAGAGGAGTCTCAGCACTGCCGGGCCAGGCAATCTAATCGATTGAGCCACGAGACGCTCTAAATGCATAAATTAGGTAACTGCAATTATTTCACATATTTCAGTTGATGGAGGGTAACAGGACATTGTGGACACCCTGTAGAAGTGGAAAAGCCATTGTTGTCACAAAGCGATTTGATGATTAAGGCTGATCAATGCAACATTACTTGCTCGTACAGAGAAGTTTACTGTATCCAGTTCATCTCGTAAAACCTCAAAAATATTTACTATTTGCACAATTTATAATTTACAGTATTTCCTTCATTTATATGTTTCGATCGACCTATTTCTCCTTTTTGAATGGGATTTCTTTTTCCGAATTAATGGCGTTCCCACAAATCTGTGTCCATGGGCGGATCCAGGGGGTGGCCTAGGGGGCACGTGGAAACCCTAGGCTAGATCCCCAAAGGAGACCAAATCGAAATTTTACTGAAGTTCATAAAACGCTTTACACCATTTTTCCAAAATTTTCCCTAAAATCCACAATTTTCATGCAACTACGATAAATTTTATGCCATTGTGCTCAATAGATATTTGTCCCTCCTAAAATATCATTTTCTATTATTGCCATATATGAGTATGTACCAAATATACCGATTTTTCCCTTCTTTAATCTGTACCTTTCAGCTCACGCATAGGAACAGGAAGCCTGTTTCCTGTTGTTACCTCACAGTATGGTGGGTGAAGCGTATGGTATATAAAAATATGTGGATCAAATAATATACTCGGCATGATGTCTGTTTCGTGTCCCTCCCCCCCTAGACTACCTGCCCTGGATCCGCTTCTGGTGCCCTTAGGTGTCTTAGAAAAATTATCAGTCTTCTGTAATATGATCGCTATTTCTTCCAACCTAAGGTTTAAACTTCCGTTCAGAGGCGAGTGCGACAATTTGGTACGGTTGAACTAACCAAGTCATGATAGGATGTCGCCATAGGTAAAGAAAAGTTAAGACACTAATTCTTAATTCATTTTTCATGCACTTGAAATTAATATGTTACCGAAAATGCTAGTTTCTACTGTCGCGGTGGTTACACCAGAAAGGTAAAAAGCTGAACATAAGAAAATAAGAATAATAGACAAAGAAGCGACAACGAGGCGGAAGATTTTGATGACTAATAGATTCTGGGATCAACTGATCGTTGCCAATGTTTCCAAAATTAAATGAGCCTATGACGTTTTCCAGTTGAATTAATTCTATTAGCTGATCAAAAATAAATCCAGAGAAAATAAGTAAGCATAAGTCTTGTAAACGACTTTACTATTTTTAATGGAAGTTTTAAGACAATAATTTTTTTCTGTTTGTGAATTAAAACGTCGAAAAGGTAATTACTAAAATATTTATAATAGTATGCCTTTATCTTACTTGTAAAATCAAAGAAAACTAAATTTACAGGTTAACTAAAGCTTTAAATGCGTAATTTTAACTGTAGTTTCGGAATATTTTTCACCTCAGAACAGAAATTTTTTTTAAAAATACTAATTAATGATATTCCGTTTTCTTTGGATATTTTAGTCTTTTTAGTTACTGAGGTGACGTGTATGTATATATATGTATATAGTCTAAAAGTCACTAAAGAGTAAATATCACTAAATCTAAGCTGAATGGCAAGACGAAGCCATAAACAACCAACGGGCTGTTCGTATTGCTTCGGTCTGGCCTTGACATGTTTTTTCCTATCTGACCTAATCTTTGGTGCTGAGTAAAATTAGGTGATGAATCTAAGGTAACAAATCGGGTAGGAAGTTGTTCGTACTTAAGTATAGTTAGGGGTAATGTCTATAGCTTCTAATTTGGTAATGTAAGAGAGAGTTAGGTAGGCTTCAAGGAATACCTAATTCAACGCACCGGTAAGTGCTTTTGATTGTTTGCTAGAACCTAAGTAACCTAACTGGGGTGTCTACCCCACGCTATCACATTTGGCGACGAGGATGGGATTTGGCTCATTTGGTTAAATTTTGTTCATTGGGTTAAATTTGGCTCATTCGGTTAATTTGGCTTATGGGTTAATTTGGCTTATTGGGTTCAAGTGGTTGTTTGGAAAATTGGATGCAGACTAGTGGGTCGTCCGATTTGGTTTGTTTGTGTGGGGAAGCTACCGTACTATAGCGTAGGTCCCGCCGCCCTAATTCTAAAACTAATTCTACTCAGCCCTACCTCTAAAACTAATTCTTACTCAGCCCTAACTCTAATACAATTCACTATTCAGCCTAACTCTAATAAAATTCACTATTCAGTAACTAGACCAAATTTAAACCTAACCTAACCTACTTCACGTGAGTTGGTCTAATTCGGTTTTGCTCTAGCATGTCGGTGATTGGCCATATAAGCCCCTACGAAGACAATGGGGAGGACTTCGAAGCTTATGCCACTAGGGTGAGGTTGTTTTTCGAGGCAAATTCCATTCCGGATGCTAAGAAAGTACCTACCTTTTTAACTATAATAGGCCCTAAAACGTTTGGTTTAGTTATGGACCTAGTTTCTCCTAAAGCACCGGAAACTTGCACCTATAATGAATTGGTACAGGCCCTAACCGATCACTACAAACCCCGAGTAGTTCTCATCTATGAACGTTTCAAATTTATTCAAGGCATCAGACGGGAAATGAAAGCATTGCAGAGTTTGTTGCAGGAATAAAAAGCCATAGCCGTACGTGTAAATTTGGGGACAAATTAGATGAAATGCTAAGAGATAGGTTTGTAATGGGTCTCAAAGAGGAGTCTACCCAGAGAGCCCTATTAGCCATACAGGACCTAACTTTTAGTCAGGCTGTAGATAGCTACGGCTAGAGAAGCAGCTGCTAAAGATGTTAGAGCTTTTGGAAATCATAGTAGTAAAGCCCAACACGTAAATAGCTTTAAATCTTCTAGGCCTGGCAGACCTAACGAGCCTACTAGACAGGCAAATAAAAGGTATGAGGCGAATATGACTAAGCCTACTAATTCTACTAAGCCTTCCAAGCCATGTACAGGGTGTGGAAAACACCATTGGAGAAAGATTGCCCTTTTAAAGAAGCAGTTTGCCGAAACTGTAGTAAAATAGGCCACATAGCTAAAGTGTGTTATTCAAAGAAAACAAAGGGTGAAAATTCTAATTTTAACATTTCTAGTATAAAATCCTCAAAAGGGAAATACTTCGAACATTGGAGTGGAGTACCTATTCTATGAGCAGCAAAGTGGGGAAAATACAGGCCCATATATTGTAGAGGTAGGCCTAGATGGAATTACAGTTCCTCTAGAATTGGATACGGGTGCTGCCCGGACGGTCATGTCCAAGGTAGTTTTTGATAAGATTTTCAAAAACACACCTAAACTACATGCATCTAAAACAATTTTGAAGAAGTACGGTGACACACACAATACCTATTTGTGGAGAAGCATACGTCACAGTTACACTTAACCAGAAAACTTTGTCTCATCCCTTAACCCTTTTAGTGGTGGATGAGCAAGGGCCTACTCTACTAGGCCGTGATTGGATTGATGCTTTGGAAATGCCAATTGACAAAATCTTGCCAAGGGGTCAGGCAGATGTGCATACACTTTCATATCCATCTGACATAGACTCATTGTTAAGGGAGTTTTCTTCTATTTTTGGGCCTGAAGTAGGCAACCTAAAAGGCCATCAGGTCTGCATAGAAGTAGATCCTAATGTAACTCCGAAATTTTGTAAGGCTCGTTCAATTGCGCATGCACTGCGGGAGAAGGTAGATTTAGAAATTGACAGGCTGCTAAAAGATAAAATTATTGAACCAGTCACACACGCTAAGTGGGCTGCCCCAGTAGTTCCTGTACTAAACCGGACAAGTCCGTGCGGTTATGCGGGGATTACCGTTTAACAGCAAATAGAGCCGTCCTTCTAGATTGCTATCCTATACCCAAGCCTGATGAATTATTTAGCTCTCTTGCTGGGGGAAAATATTCACAAAACTCGATATGTCCCAAGCCTATGCTCAACTAAGTTTAGATGAAAACTCTAAAGAATTAACTATCATAAATACGCACCGAGGCCTATATAAGTACAATAGGCTATGCTATGGAATAGCATCGGCTCCAGGTATTTTTCAGAGGACAATGGACCAAGTTCTAGGTCACATTCCAGGGGTACTTTGCTTTCTAGATGATGTCCTCATTTCAGTTCGACTAAAAAAGAACACCTAACTAGATTAACCACGGTTCTAAAAAGACTCCGGATGCGGGACTTAAGCTAAAGAGAGAAAAGTGTTCATGGGTCACTAACGAGGTTTCATATTTAGGGTTCCGCATAGATGCCTCAGGCATTCATCCAACGGTGGATAAACTAGAAGCAATAGAAAAGGCACCACCTCCACAAAACATCACACAGTTACAAGCTTATTTAGGTCTCCTAAATTTTTATAGGAAATTTTTGCCTAATGCATCGACTTTCCTTGAACCCCTAAATAAGCTATTACGATCTGGGGAACAGTGGAGATGGGAGAAAACTCAAAAGGAAGCATTTGAGGCTTCCAAGGACGTACTACTAAAGTCCACTCTCCTAGTGCATTATGATCCTAAACTTCCTCTCGTAGTTTCAGCAGACAGCAGTTCTTATGGAATTGGGGCAGTGTTATCTCACCACATTGATGGTGTAGATAGGCCTATCTGTTTTGCTTCTAGAACACTAACTGAGACGGAAAGACGATATGCACAAGTGGAACGTGAAGCATTAGCCTTAGTATTTGCAGTAAAAAAATTTCATTTCTATCTATGGGGTCATGAATTTAAACTAATTACTGACCATAAGCCTCTTTTAGGTTTATTTTCACCTAATAAAAATATTCCAGTTATGGCCTCAGGTAGGATTCAACGATGGGCACTGATTCTACAAGCCTATAAATTTGACTTAGTACATCGGTCAGGTAAACTTCTAGGTACGGCTGATGCGCTAAGTAGGTTGCCCTTAGAAAATCCAAATGATTGTGTACCTATACCTACAGAATGGGTTCACTGGTGGAGTTTTTGGAATCCACTCCAGTATCTGCAGTACAAATAGAGCAGTGGACAAAATCAGACCCTATTCTGTCTAGGGTCATCCATTTCTGCTCAGTTGGTTGGCCTACTAAGGTTGAGAGTGAATTACAGCCTTTTATTCAGCGTCAGTCTGGCCTCTCTATTCAAAATGGCTGTCGGTTGCCCTTAGAAAATCCAAATGATTGTGTACCTATACTACAGAATGGGTTCACTTGGTGGAGTTTTTGGAATCCACTCCAGTATCTGCAGTACAAATAGAGCAGTGGACAAAATCAGACCCTATTCTGTCTAGGGTCATCCATTTCTGCTCAGTTGGTTGGCCTACTAAGGTTGAGAGTGAATTACAGCCTTTTATTCAGCGTCAGTCTGGCCTCTCTATTCAAAATGGCTGTCTCTTATGGGGCCACAGAGTGATTATTCCAAATAAAGGCAGGTCGAATTTAGTGAAGGAACTTCACGCTGAACACATGGGCGCAACAAAAATGAAAGAGCTGGCGAGAGCTTATTTCTGGTGGCCTGGTTTAGATGGAGAACTCGAATCATTGGTTCGTTCCTGTCAAAGCTGCCTAGAGAACAGAGATCTCCCAAGGAAAAGTCCACTTCATCCTTGGGAATGGCCTACTATACCGTGGCATAGGATCCATGTTGACTATGCAGGTCCTATAAATAATATTTATTTCCTAGTCATGGTGGACGCCTACTCTAAGTGGGTGGAAATTTTTCCAACCACTTCCACGACTTCGGGTGTAACGATTCGCTTACTCCGTTCAGTTTTCGCTCGATGGGGTTTACCCGTAGTCCTGGTTTCCGACAATGGTACTTGTTTTACCAGTGAGGAATTTCGTTCCTTCGTCCACCTAAATGGCATTAGACATGTCCGGTCTAGTGTTTTCCACCCATCTACTAACGGTCTCGCGGAAAACATGGTCCGTACTTTCAAGTCGGCCTTGCGTCATTCTCGTGGGGAGGAAATGCAAGTGGTGTTGGATAAATTTTTGTTTAAATATCGAATAACACCACACACCACGACAGGGGTGTCTCCCTCTAAACTTCTGATTGGCCGGGGAATTCGTTCAGTTTTTGATTTGTTACGTCCAAACGAAATGTTACAACAACGAGTTTTACGCCATCAGGAAAAAACAGAAGTTGTACCACGACACTAAAAGAGGGAGAGTTCTAGAAGCGAAACCTAATGATCCAGTTGTGATTCGCAACTATGGGGCTGGACCAAAATGGGTTCCTGCAACTGTGCAGGAGAGAACGGGCCCTGTTTCCTTCAAGTGCCAACTAGAAGATGGTCGTTCTATTAAACGCCATCAGGACCAGATATGGGAACGGGAAGTGCAGAAGGACCAGAGTCTTCCGGAAGAGAGAACTGATCCTCCGGAAAATGGTTCAACTTGCCCGCCTATACAGGTTGCACCTGATCCTACTACATCAACCCCGCTCCGCAGGTCGTCTAGGGTCCCTCATCCCCTGACAGACTAAACTTGTAGGGGAGGAGTGAGGTGACGTGTATGTATATATATGTATATAGTCTAAAAGTCACTAAAGAGTAAATATCACTAAATCTAAGCTGAATGGCAAGACGAAGCCATAAACAACCAACGGGCTGTTCGTATTGCTTCGGTCTGGCCTTGACATGTTTTTTCCTATCTGACCTAATCTTTGGTGCTGAGTAAAATTAGTGATGATCTAAGGTAACAAATCGGGTAGGAAGTTGTTCGTACTTAAGTATAGTTAGGGGTAATGTCTATAGCTTCTAATTTGGTAATGTAAGAGAGAGTTAGGTAGGCTTCAAGGAATACCTAATTCAACGCACCGGTAAGTGCTTTTGATTGTTTGCTAGAACCTAAGTAACCTAACTGGGGTGTCTACCCCACGCTATCACAGTTACAGTAATAAGATTTCAGATAAAACCCAATCATTTTATTTAGTAATTTTTATATTATTTTTAGAATTGTTTTGGTTTCTCGACAAACTTCATTCCGAAATTACCATTTTAACTTATATCCAGGGACGGATCTGGAGAACAATTTTGGTGGAAGCGGTCACCTTCCAGAACCTGAGATTATAATACATTTGCAGGCAACTGGTGTGACAGAATTGACAACGATTATCACATATTCGTTCTGCCTATAAAGAATGCAGGAAGGTATCTGTTTTTGGTCAAAGAAGTCAATTCCTTAAGATGACAGTAATCTCCAGTGAGGCATAAAATTAGCGCAACAACATTTACATTACATTACTATCATCATTAGGGGCAATTAAAAACATATATATATAAATGTTTCACTTTTGAACATCAATGTGCCTCTATATGCACTCTTTGCAACAGCGATTATTTTTATAGGATGTTTCACTCTAATTTTGTATTGTCTCTTCTTTATGTTTCCGATCTCCTTTCTTTCACTTTCTTTACCTTTAAGGTTTAGAGGCCTCATGGTCTCGGGGGCGATCGCCACATCGCCCCTCCCCCCTAAATCCGACCCTGTGAAACTCTGTAGATGTGTTTTAGGACTTGGTTACTTGTGGACTTGAATGATAGGGAAGGCCATCAGTCCACACTTCTATAAAATTTTATATTTTTCTAATAGCCAGAAAAGCCAGCAGATCAACAAATTCACGACAGAAAGTAACCATCAAAATTTTAAGTTTCATATCCCAAGACCAATGGGCCAAAATCTTGACATTTAAATGCTTCGTGTTTCAGCAAAAATACCCGTCCTACGTGCGGAATATTTTCTAAGGAAGTTAGAGTTTAACATTTACAATTAGCTCACGAATTACTTAAATTTTAAGTGCCGCTTCACGGATTTTACTTGAAGCTCACAAAGCAATTAAATTTTAAATACTTGTCACAGTTTTTTTTACTTATCATGGCTTCCGATGCGTAGCTAAAATTTTTGATGGCTACATTCTTTTCTAAATTTATTCACCAACTTCATTTTCTTCATTATTATTATTATTATTATTATTATTATTATTACGGACGGCAATGTGAAGCTCAAGATTTTCATGGCTGCGTTCTTTTCTATAGTTTTATCACGGTGCTGGGGCCTTCGGGCCAGTAATTGGTTGGGGGAGGGAGGGTCACACATGGATTTTCGTTTATTACTCATCATCCCCATCCACCATACGAAGTTTGGTCGAAATCGGTTCAGAAACATAAAGGTTTTTTCTATGGACAGACTGACAGACAGACACACTTTCCGTAAATTATAGTAGTAACTAGCTAAAGTAGGCCCGTAGGGCCCACTTTAGCTAAACCTGCGATGCTGGGGCATTCGGCCTCAGTAACTGGGGTACATGCGGCCCCCCCAATTACTGGCGAGTCAATTACTTGGTCAGTAAAACTATAGAAAAGAACGCAGCTGTGAAAATCTTAAGCTTTACACATCTTGATACCATGAGTTCGGATGTGAAGCTTAAGATTTTCATTGTTGCGTTCTTTTCTAGCTAAAGTGGGCCCTTTTTTTTCGTTCATTACGACCGCAATATGAAACTTAAGATTTTCATGACTGCGTTCTTTTCTATAGTTTTATTGACAAAATAATTGAACCGACAGTAATTGGGGGACCTGCGGCCCACAATTACTGGGATTCACTTATTTGATCAATAAAACTATAGTCATGAAAACCTTAAGCTTTACAAATCTTGACACAATGTGAAGCTCAAGATTTTCATGGCTGCGTTCTTTTCTATAGTTTATTTATTTATTTATTTTTCTTTCCATATTGATGGGGGGAAAGGGGAGTTACTGGTCACACATATATCTTCGTTCATTACTCATCATCTTCATCCACCATACGAAGTTTGGTCGAAATCGGTTCAGAAACGTAAAAGTTTTTTCTGCGGACAGACGAACAGACAGGTTGACAGAATTATAGTAGTAATGATAATAATGATGATAACAGACCCATCAAAATTTTTATCTTCACATCTGCAGCCAGTTTTTCAAAGTTTGTGAAGTTGCATTTAAAATCAAAATGTATCGTGAGCTTGGAATAAATAACAAAATCTAAGAGTTTTCTATTCATTACCCTTGGTATTCGGGACACATAAGTTGGACCTGCCTGATAGGCAGAACACGATGGATGGATGGATGGATGGATGGATCCTTGGTATAAATTTACATGTTATAACTCATTCGTCTGAGATGTTTCAAACTGATTTGTTCAAACAGTTATAATTCAAAACAGGCACATATGAGAGTATAACATTTACTTTAAGCTGACGAGTTACATTTTGAGTGACGCTTCACACATTTGAACTCACTGGCTTTGGATGTGAAGCTAAAAAAATTTATGGCTGTGGTACTTTCGTAAACATACGTTTTCACTGGCTTTTCCTCGATTTCACAAAAGTGCATGAAATTTTGAAGGTGCGTGACCTAACTAAATATAGGTGAGCTTTGGCATGGTCCTAGAGCAATCTCAGTATTACACTAAGTCTTACATGAATTTATCGTAGACTGTACAGGTGAACCAACAAAAATTTTTACTACTGAACGAGATGGCCATTCTTTACATCTATAAAATGTTCTACTCATCCAGTACACATGGGTTCCAAGGTGGTAAATTTTTGTCGAAAATAGAGTACACAGGCGGGCCAAAGCCGTTTCTATTGACTATATAAAATTAGGGTTGATGAGTCATCTAGTTTATAGATGTAAAAAATGGTGCTCTCGGACAGTGATAGATTCTTTTTTGGTCCACCAGACTAGTTTTTGTTATATATATATATATATATATATATATATATATATATATATATATATATATATAGAGAGAGAGAGAGAGAGAGAGAGAGAGAGAAGAGAGAGAGAGAGAGGGCTATGGTACACTTACCTGACCTCTGAGATTTCTACTATCAATGACTGAGGCAGAGAAAATCTCGTGGTTTTCAATACCTCAAAAAACCCAACTCCTTCATCTGTTTACCCGTTCAAATCGGTTCTTTTCAGTTTGGCGTACCGCGGATTTTCGAACTGAAAATTTGTATACTAATAAATTTTATATTCTAATAACGAAAATAACTATTTTCCTGGAGAAATATGTGCAACATACGAAAAAAAATTGCATTTATATGCGCACTAGTTTCCATGGCGCATGACCGTTATCTAAATTATGAGTGTTATGTAGTGGGTTTTACAAAATAAAACGCAGATGATATCCTTTATTTATTAAAATTTGCAATATTTAATAATATTTTAATCAATAAATCTTCATTTGCATACCTTTTTCTCCATACAAACTCGCATAAACAGTAATTTTTGTTGTTATTAATGTTTATTTGTTGCCTGCTTAGACTAGTTTAGTCTGAATATTGTTGTAGTGTGCAGGACGCAGCCAGGAATGTCCCAAGGGAGGGGTGCCGAACTTGAGCTACATTCGGCAGGTTCCTTGGTGAATCGGGCGAGCCCATACAGTTAGGGGGTCTGGAGAGAGCTGGAAGCTCCCTTAGTGGGGTCAGGGGCGGAGCCCCGTAAGTCAGCGCATTTTAAGCTATTTTATGAAAATCTGTCTGAAAATGTCAGTGCAACTGCCATTTTTGACTAGCCACTATACAGCCATCCACATGAAATATGTACCCTTCCCAACAAAAGTTTGGATAGGACAGTCATATTGGTGCAATCTAAGCTATATTATGATGTAATTACTTGTATTTTCTGAAATTTGAAATCAAGTATTGATCCTATAGTTTCATATATTATATTAAATATATCCTATATTTTCATGTTTTTATATTCCATTATATATAGATACCAAATTGTAAATGTTATAGTTTGGAGGTGAACTTTGGTTGTAATTACCGCAGATTTCTTCCTGGACTTTCCAAGGGGGTGGCGACCGCCTCCGTCGCCCCCCCCCCTTGGCTACGTCCTGATGTACATGTCTTGTTAATAAAAAGCTATAGAAAAGGCCCCCATATTCTTCGTCCACCCAAAGCCAATGAAATAAGTTAAAAATACTCGCAATTGAGTCAGAAAACACATAGTCTAAAATAATTTATCAAGTCTTATAAAAGTTCATTTCATTGTAAATGCAAAAAACTTCACTTTTCTACGTGAAGGTGAAAAATGATAATAAAAACCCACTCTAATAGACAGAGTTTATTTCCACAACAGTTTCGATGCGCACTGGCATCCTCTTCGAAGAGGATGCCAGTGGGCATCGAAACCGTTGTGGAAATAAACTCTGTCTATTAGAGTGGGTTTTTATTATCATATTCATTCCATTGATAAACGTTCATCTAGAAATTGATTCGCAGTGCCCTCTGAAGTGATATATACAAATTACAAATTGGAAACATGAAGAAGAGACAATACAAAATTAGAGTGAAGCATCCTATAAAAATAATCGTTGTTGCAAAAGAGTGCATATAGGGGCACATTGATGTTCAAAAGTAAACTATTTAATGTACTGTATATTTTTCTTTAATTGCCCCTAATGATGATGTTTAATAAAATAGTAATGTAAATGTTGTTGCGCTAATTTTATGCCTCATTGGAGATTACTGTCATCTTAAGGAATTGACTTCTTTGACCAAAAACAGATACCTTCCTTCATTCTTTATAGGCAGAACGAATATGTGATAATCGTTGTCAATTCTGTCACACCAGTTGCCTGCAAATGTATTATAATCTCAGGTTCTGGGAGGTGACCGCCAGGGCGTTTCTAGCATTTTGGGGGGCCCTAGGCAAGATTTTATTGGGGCGCCCCCCCAACCCCGTTAGCTGATCATTTGCCAGATATGCATCAAAACATGTCTTATATACGTATAATGTGATTATTTATATATATATATATATATATATATATATATATATATATATATATGAATATTTTAATCAACGACAAAAACAGATATCGAAACAACAACTTTTACCATGATATAAACTATAAAAAGAACATAGACAATAAATAGCCTATTTCAACAACTTTTATCCATATGAAAATTAAGTTCATGACTCCAGAGGAGATTATTTCCAAAAGTAGATTTTCGGAAGGTATTACGAGACTCCTCCTAATGTCTCAACAGCAACCGGAGCGACAAGGATAGTCAGCTTATTCTCCG
This sequence comes from Bathynomus jamesi, assembly GCA_023014485.1. Taxonomy (NCBI): domain Eukaryota; kingdom Metazoa; phylum Arthropoda; class Malacostraca; order Isopoda; family Cirolanidae; genus Bathynomus; species Bathynomus jamesi. The sequence continues at coordinate 580,374 of JAJOZX010002275.1, forward strand.
GACGGTCCCAAGCCCGGATAAAGGGGGAGGGTTGGTGTCAGGAAGGGCATCCGGCCGTAAAAACCCACGCCACAACCAAATGAGATGAGTCAAGAACCAAGATGGAGGCGACTCACCTTAAACAGCGACCCCATATAAAAATGGGATTAATTAATTATGCTGAGGAAGAAGATATATATATATATATATATATATATATATATATATATATATATACAGAGATGGGCACGATCTTGATCTTGAAGATCAGATCGTGATCTTGAAGATCAAGATCGTGATCTGATCTTGATCTTGAAGTCACTTTTATTATGGTGATCTTGATCTTGATCTAAGATCACTTTATTTCTTGTGATCTTGATCTTGAAGATCACTTTAGACTTCAAGATCACTTTTAATTTCAGATTCTTAAATATGCCGCTATGCGATGTCATTTGTTTTTTGTCCAAGCGACATCTGGTGGCAACTTTGTTCAACACCGACTGTTTATGTTTTCTGTTAGTTGGGTGACTTGCGTCATGCGTGGGCTCATGGAAGGTGTAGTTGCTGTGGAATTTAGGCTCGTAAAAAGTGTAATTTACTGTGCAATTATGTTAAAAGGTTCTATTAATATATTATTATATATAGGCATAAAATATAGCCTATAGGTCCGTATTCATAATAAATTAATTCTAAACATATTTTATTTACAGAGTGAATTTTTTAATAATGAGTGCAATTTTACAACTTCAACAGGCTCCCAAGGGAACCAAATATTCTAGGTTTGTCACCAGAACAGTATCAATATATTTAGATAACAATGTTGGTAATAAGGATCAATCTGTGCTATTGAACGGAAAATATTTTCAAATTGTCGAAAAAACTGGAAACAGTATCAAAGTTATTTGTAGGCAGTGTACAAAGAAAACTACAATTCTGTCTGCTGGCCTCGACTCAACAAGCAATCTTCTGAGGCACCTCAGGGTTAGTACTACTTAGTAACTAAGTAGTAAGTAGCAACATTAACATAATGGTTCAAGTCATATTTAACGTGACTGGTGCCATACAAGACTAATGCTACATTTACATAGACGTCCATTTGAATATATTGTGCACTTCAGATATTAATAGATTATGGACTAGTAACTACATTAAAAACTGCCGATATCCAACTATAATAAAACGCCAGGTGTATCTGTCTTTCTTCTGTCTGATCCATGTCTGTAATTTCTCCTATTTAGTTACTGAAGGACGAAATTCGGCTTTCAATTTAACATAGGATAAAAATGCACTGATCATGGTGAAAATAATTTTAGTTAAAGATAACAAAATTTTAGAATCTTGTTAAGTATTAATTTCAACTAGAAGTTTGATACTCTGATAAATATTATACAGGGTGTTCAAGAAGTCTCTCCGCATGATAATAATTTATTTTCTTGTGCAGAAACTACATTCGGATCTTTTGGGTGAATATGAATCGGAGAAGAAATCTCGCAAGCGTCCAGCTAAAGAAGAAGATGCCAGCGGCAGCAATGCTGGCCCTGCCAAAATTGCCAAGCAGTCAACACTAAGCATGTTCCACATTTCCAAGCAAAAACCAGGACCACCAATATGCAAGGATATCCTTGAAAAGAAGATTCTCTCGCTTGTGGCTAATGGGCTCCTACCATTGAGCCTAGTTGAACTACATGAATTTAAGGATCTTCTTTCATGTTAGTATAACTCAAATATTTTGCTATTTTTTCCATAGCTAATATCTGATTAAAATAATTAATCATATTATTTATATGAACATTAGACTATCGCTAGCCTAGCTAAATATTTTGATATTTTTTCCATAGCTAATCTATTGTATTTGTTTTAATTTTTAAATATTTTTTTCAGACGTCAACCCGGCTGTTCAGGTGCCATCTAGACGCACCCTGGCTAGATCTCTTGCAACAACAACCAGTACAATGAAGGAAGACATACAAGCAAAACTGGCAGCAGTTGACCATGTGTGTGTTACATGCGACATATGGTCAACTAATCACCGCAGTTTCATGGGAGTCACTGCGCATTGGGTATGCTATTGATTTAGTGTATTATTTTTATATAATTGATAAATTGACCATTGGTGATAGACTGATAGTCTGATAGACTTATAGTATAATCTTTTCAATTATTCGACATGTGTTCCTCATTCATTAATTTGGTGAGTCTTCATTTTGCTGTGATTCACAGTAATTTCACACTAATTCACTGATTCTGTCATCTGTCATTGTGTCTGATTCACAGCAAAATGTGGAAGAGTCCATATTCACAGGCTGTGAATATGGACTCTTCCACATTTTGCTCTTATGGGATGGGTCACTGATGTGGTGGTATGGTAGGCGACTCATCGCTGAATTGCCTCCTTTATATCACATAGTTCTTCTCTTCAATGTTTGGTGGCGCAGTTTAGCTGGTGCGTGTCTAACCAATATTATTAAATTAAGCTTAAAAAAATGTTCATACAAACATTGATTTTATATTCTTACATTACAGATCAATGATGACTTGTCGCGAGGATCAGCTGCACTGGCATGCCGAAGATTTCGTGGAACACATAGCTTTGATAAAATTGCTGGAATATTGGACAGGATCAACTCGGAGCATGGTTTATCTTATAGAAAAGTTGTATCTACAGTCACCGACAATGCATCGAACATGGTGAAATGCTTTAAAGAGTTCGGTGTTCGTGTTCAGAATCGTACTGACGACATTGATGAAGATGATGCAGATGAAGATGATGATGAAAAAGATTCAGATGAAGAGGTTATCATCAGCAACTTTCCTGAACATTCAGGAGAGCATGGAGAGGAGTCAGTGAAACTATCATCCCATATTCGATGTGCCTCCCACACATTGAACTTGGTAGCAACAACTTGGTACCGTACAAAATTAAGCGTGCGAAAGTAAACAACAAGCCCTTGTGGTTTACTTCTAGAGTAGGAGATATTATAAAGAGTAGAGAGAGGCTTATAGGCTATACAAGTGCGATAAAGATAATCTGTTGTTACGAAACAACTACAAATCTCTAAGGCGTGAAGCTAAAAGTGTAAAAAAAAGTCAAAACGCGAATTTGAAATCTCCATAGCTCGTGACGGTAAAGAAAATCCCAAGCGATTCTTTCAATACGTCAATAATAGAAATCCAGTAAAAAGTGTCTTAGGTCCATTAAAAAATGGAAATGGAGATCTAGTCTCTGAAAACAAGGAAATGGCTACCTTGCTAAATGAATTTTTTACGTCAGTTTTTACTATAGAAGATGTAACGAATATCCCTACGGTCATAGACATAATACCTTTTGATAATGGTAATATTTTGGATAATATTGTCGTTAGTGAAGGGGAAGTAATGCGCTATATTGATAAAATGAAAACGCGTAAATCACCGGGTCCGGATTCCATATATCCCATACAACTAAAAGAATTAAAAGATAGCATTGTTGTGCCGCTAACAAAGATTTTTAATGCGTCTATTTCTGAGGGGTGCGTACCAGATAATTTCAAGTTAGCAAACGTAACACCTATCTTTAAGAAAGGCGATAAAGGTGCGGCGGGAAATTATAGGCCTATCAGTTTAACGTCTGTTGTAGGTAAGCTACTGGAATCAATAATTAGGGATCGTATAGTCGAACACTTAGAAGTGCATAATCTGGTCCGAAATACGCAGCACGGTTTTAGGCGAAACAAATCTTGCTTAACTAATCTTTTAGAATTTTTCCAAAGCGTGGTTAACGTTTACGATAGACATCGGGCGGTTGATGTAGTGTATTTAGATTTTCAAAAAGCGTTTGACACCGTGCCGCACAAAAGACTGATTGAAAAAACTAAGGCTCATGGAATCAGGGGTGTAGTAATAAATTGGGCTAATGTAGCGAGTGGCGTTCCTCAGGGTTCTGTATTGGGCCCCTTGCTTTTTCTTATATATATTAACGATTTAGATGTCGGCCTAGTCAGTACAGTTTCAAAGTTTGCGGATGACACGAAGCTGGGTGGTAGGGCGATTAATGACGAAGATAGAGGTAAAATTCAGGAAGATCTGAATAAAATCGTTGATTGGTCAGTCACATGGCAAATGAGATTTAACGTGGATAAGTGCAAAATTATGCATATAGGTTCGCGTAACGGTAATTTTGCGTATAGTATGTCAGGGAAAGATTTAACAAGCGTAGAGCAGGAAAAAGATTTAGGAGTTATAGTCACTGGTGATTTAAAAGTAGCGAAACAAAGTACAGCGGCGGTCAATAAGGCGAACAAAGTGTTAGGTTTTATAGCTCGAAATTTTGAGTACAAATCGCGCGATATTATAGTTCCTCTTTATAAATCATTAGTTAGACCTCATTTGGAGTACGCGATCCAATTTTGGAATCCGCATATGCGCAAAGATATAGACAAAATCGAAAGAGTTCAAAGACGAGCAACTAAGATGATTCCGTCTTTAGGTCAAAGTCGTACGAGGATAGGCTTAAAGAGTTAAAATTGACTACACTCGAGACTAGGAGGTTAAGGGGTGATCTAATCCAGGTTTTCAAAATTATGAATGGGTTTGATAACGTAGATAGAGATAGCTTTTTCGAAATATCTCAATATAATAGGACTAGAAATAACGGGTGTAAGTTGACAAGTAGAAGGTTCGAGACAGCAGTTGCGAAAAACTTTTTTACGCATAGAATAGTAAATAGCTGGAATAGTTTGCCGGTAGAAGTAATTAGTAGCACGTCTATAAACATGTTTAAGAATCGATTGGACGCGCATGTTGATAGAAAGGGTATAGTTTAAGGTAGTAAAATTAAGGCTTTGTGGGGATAGATCCCACAGCTCAACACAAGTGTTGTGGGATATAGGGAGGCAGCGTCTTGGGTTAGGGGATACTCTCTGTCCTTACACACCCATTTAAAGATATTCCTCTGCGAGCGGTGCCCCCATAGTACTGTGAGGTATTGAAAAACTCATGATCTTCACTTGCCCCACAAACACCTTTAAATGGGAGACCCATAATGGGTGCACACACATTTCTACATTACTGTACAGTCTTTACAGCCACACCTACACTTTTCCTCGTAAGTGTATATATTGTAATGTATATGGTTGTAAATTTGACTTGGTCCGCAATCGATATGAACCGTGACTTAATGGATACCATAATGAAATTGACTGGATTCTTTGGATCTGATATATTTGCATGTCCGTTATATAATAGATATAGAGTGTAACATATTTGTAGATAGTAGTCTATTATGACTTGATCCTCTGGATCGAGAGATTCTATCTTTAGTTTTAAATCGATAATTAATTATTTTTAAATTGATAATGTATATGGTTGTAAATTTTGATTGGTCCGCAATCGATATGGAGCGTGACTTGATGGATACCGTAATGAAATTGACCGGATTCTTTGGATCTGATATATTTGCATGTCCGTTATAAATAGATATAGAATGTAACATATTTGTGGATAGTAGTCTATTATGACTTGCTCCTCTGGACCGAGAGATTCTATCTTTAGTTTTAAACCGATAATTAATTATTTTTAAATTGATAATTATTTAGTTTCGTAAAAATTGGTCGTTGCCAATTTACCCGCAGTTTTTAAATAAGTTTCTTATGTTCTTGTGGTTCGGAACCCACGTAAAATTGTAGGTCCCCTCCACCACCACGGAGGACATACAGTTAGGTAGACCAGCCATGAGTGGATCCTAGGGTCTTTGTTGGTCTGAAACATTATAACATTATAACATTATTATAAAGGACTGAATTCACCTGGACTAAAGAAGATAAAGCATTCTGCAATGGGAAAATGTTCGGCGCTGTGGAATGCTGCTGGTAAACCCAAATCAGCAGAAAAAATACAGGAAATAACTGGCGTCCAATTTAGGTACCCATGCGTCACCCGATGGAACTCAATGTACGACTCATTAAGCCAAATATATAAACATAAGAACGACGTGAATGTAGCTCTTGAAGAACTGAATCTACCCATCCTCAAAGACAATGAATTGGAATTTATTTCAGAATATTTGTCTGTTCTAAAACCAATTGCAGCAGCCCTCAACAAATTACAGGCAGAGAAAGAATGCTACTACGGTTGTCTTCTTCCAACAGTCCTAGTGACTCAAGATGCCCTCGCAAGATTGGAGCCTATCCAACCAAACGACCTGCGCTTGAGACACTGCATGCCATTACTGGCAGCAGTCGTCTCTGGCTTCAATGCCAGATTTGGTCATTTTTTGTCGTTGAGCCCCGAGGTAACTGATGCCGTTTTGGCCTCAGTATCTCATCCGTATTTCAAACTTAGATGGATATCATTGTTGCAAGGGCCTAATTTCGGCGATCATGAAGCAATCAAGTCTCAAGTAAAAGACAAGCTGCAAATGGCTGTAAGAAATTGTAATTCTGACAGCAGTGGTAATAGTTCGGTGAACTCAGACTCATCATCTGAAGACGATTTCTTCAGAACTATGGACTGCTCATTCTCTGCTCCTAACAACAAGGAAGACTTGGAAGTCCTCAATTATTTGCAGGACACCAGTAAGGCACTCGACTCTTTAGATAGGTATCCTGCTATAAAGAAGATCTTCAAGAGGTATAACACCACGCTACCTTCCTCTGCACCAGTGGAACGGTTGTTTTCGTTTGCTGGCATGGTTCATAGCCCCAAACGAAGTCGTCTCTCGGATGGTAACTTTGAACAATTGGTTTTGCTGAAAGCAAATGTTTACAGCGGTTGAACATTAAATTAACACTCTTAACTTGCGGTTTTTACCCTTATATTGTCAGTAATTGCGTACTGCAGTAAAACTGTAAAATTAAATTCTATGTAAAAAATGTTTACTTATATATGCTGACCATTCATTGATATGGGTTATGGACCTGGTGAAATGAGAATTGAGAAAAATAGAACTAAAAACTATATGTAGGTCATTTAATAGTTTTTTCTTTGCTGATAAGTTATGATAATACTAAGTTTTAAGTTTACCACCTGAAAAACTGAAAGGGGAATCGTCAATCCCCGTGGTTTAGATCAGGTGACATGGGTAGGATGCGATGCTTGTATTGCCTCAGCCCTCAGGGGAGTATTAGGAGTGATACTTTTCAGGAGTGATTAACAAAATAATTTGTTTTTGTTTACTCTACAAGAGTACAACTTTTTTCAATTCATATAAAAGTGATCTTAAAAAGTGATCTTGAAAAGTGATCTTCAAGATCACGATCTTGATCTGGATCTTCAAGATCACATTTTTCTGGTGATCTGATCTTGATCTTCAAGATCACCAAAGTTGGTGATCTTGCCCATCTGTATATATATATATATATATATATATATATATATATATATTAATATATATATATATATACTGTATATGGAAAGCCCTTCGTGCCATGCACAAAGTCCTTAACTTTTCCATCCATGAGGCAGCGCGATAATACTGGTTTTTTTTGCATATGTGTGTGTGTGTGTGTGTGTGTGTGAGAGAGAGAGAGAGAGAGAGAGAGGCATAAATAGGACAGAAAGCGAAATGGTTACTAACTTTTTTCATTTATTTTAAAGAATATGCCTATAACTAACTAGTATTGTACACAATAAGCCAAATTTACATTGCCAAAATGAAAATTTTCATTGAAAGTTAGTGTTTCTTTTGTAATTTTTAAACAAAATTAGGGTAAATTTATAGTATTACACCCGTCTCCCTTTGGAGGTGAAATTTATGTTTTTCCTATGGTTTTTGATGTGCTTTGAACGAATCTGACCTTCAAAACCGTCGGAAATGACTCGTTTTGAGATAACCCCCCTCCCCCCAGCCAGCAATCGAAAACGAGTCATTTCCGACGGTTTTGAAGGTCAGATTCGTTTAAAGGAAAGTGTCTTAGAATTAAAAACTATACTTAATGAACATATAATAATTGCTGGACGTTAGACGGGTGTAATACTATAATAATACCAAAATTAGCACTGTACAGTGCACACTTTGAACAAAAACATTTTTACCTTTTTAAAAACATTTCACTCAATAAATACAAAGATTGTTTCGAATTCAATCCCTATCGTATCCTTCAGAAATTTGCCTCCTACACGTTTTTAAGCGGGGCCCTAGGCAGTCGCCTATTTCGCCTATTGGAAGAAACGGCCCTGGTGACCGCCCCCCCAAATTGTTCTCTGGATCCCCCTGCTTCATACTGGTGAATGAAGTTTGTAATTTGTATATATCACTTCAGAGGGCACTGCGAATCAATTTCTAGAAATAAACTTTTATAAGACTTGATAAATTATTTTAGACTGTGTTTTCTGACTCAATTGCGATTATTTTTAACTTATTTTACTGGCTTTGGTTGGACGAAGGACATTAAACGGCTCAACCAACTAGTGTATAGCTTCGCTGTTTTCAGGTAAACAACAATGACATGCATCACATACCGTTGATATGTTGCAGAACGTTGCTCATGATTTCTGAAGTTTTCTTGTCCATGCAACCAATTTATCAATTATTGGCGTTATATGTATACCATACAGCTTAAAGACTGATTCAGGTTGAAATCTTGGTTTTAATTCTACATTTCTACTGTACAAATGTTAATGCATGTAGAATCCAGAGCTCGAGATAAAATAATTTTACGTTGTGGTGAGTGATAATTATAACCAAAGTTGGGCTTCGAATTTGGTTTGATTGTTATTTTTTCTTATTCTCGCCTTTATTCGTTGACATTATTTCCACCAGCCCAACAAGCCTAAGCCTTGCTTTGTATCCTAGAGTCGGCAAGTTTTTCATGGATAGCAAAAAAATAGGGGTCATACACGACAATAATAGCTTAATAAGCATATATTGTTTAAAAATTAGACAAGGTCAAGGTCGGTAAAGATTCATTTTTTGATCATACCGCTCACTAATTTTACTGTGGCAAGCTAACTTAGGTCCAGCCTAGAAAAATGTCTAATTGTGGGAAACAAAATCCAGCAGGTAGCCAAGCGCATGGGTCGAGAAGTACATTAAGTCAGACGAGTGATAATTCTGTTTCATATAATTAAAAGTAATGATTTTAATAGAAATAAACGCTCTGTTCAAGGTACACACACAAATGACCAAGTTTGTTTAACTGGACCAAGGCCAAGTTCCAACAACAAAGCATTAGATGAGACGCAAAATACTAATATGTCTGGTGGTAGCATAATAAAATTTAAACGGAAAGTAAGGTGTCCAATGTGCTATGGAAGTTCAGCTGCATACTATTGTACAGACTGTGTTCGAAATGGAAATTTTTATCATTCATCTGTCAAATTACCTGAAAGGTAAGTTATTTTACCCAGCTTTGAATTGCTATTTGTAGGCAGGGTTAACAAAAACTTGGGTTTCTTTGAAAAAAAAATCATTGTATCTAGGGAAATTTGTCTTTGCAGATAAAACCCACAAATCCCCCAGAGATTTTTGGATATTGGGGGAAATCATTTTCATTACATTATAATTATTACATTTCATTTGAAAAATATGAAGCCACTCAGGCCTATTGAGGTAATCCAATTTATGAGCTTATTTTTTAATAATAAGGTAATTATTCGTTTTTTGACCCAGTCTCTTTTTATAATGAGAGCAAACTTTTCTAGTCAATTTTGAGGTGTTCTGCACAAATCTGCCATCCGTTTCCTGTGCAAATGCGTAGTTTTCGAGATATCATCATCTTGAAAACCGCATTTGCACAGGAAATGGATGGCAGTTTCGTACAAAACACCTCAAAATTAACCAGAAAAGTTTGCACTCGTCATTTTCGTTTAAACTAATGAATTTAAATGAAAATATCATGACTTAACATAACCAGTCATCAAGGGCGTACAGTTGACCTAACTGGTGTCATGTACTGAACTGTCTGCAAAACATTAGGACCGATCAATTTGTGATGCGTGATCTTTACGGGGGCTCTGCCCCCGTACCCCAGAGACCTAAATTATACAAATGATAATGTAATAACATGTGCCAACCTTGCATGGGTAGTCCACTAAATTTCGCGTGCCCTTAAACTGAAATGACATAGTTATTTTTAGGATTTTTTTTACGGCACGTAAAGACCTTCTGGTCTTTTATTAAAATACAAGCACTATTGCATTTAGGGCAGGTCATGGATGTCTTAATTATTCTGTGATTGAAAAAAAGGTCTAAACTCTTGTCTTCATCGAGGGCAATATGGCGGATCACGTCTTCAAAATCAAATATGCATAACTGACACGCAGGTCCGGCGCCAGCCTATTTGGTGCCCTTAGCAGGACTGCAGCTGGCGCCCCCACCCGCTCCCACTTCACCATTGGGTTTGCCCACAAAGTAATCAAGGTACCATATTGAAGAAACTATTTGCCTTACACTGATCTATTTTAATTTGCTAATACATACATTTATTATAAAATTATAAAATCATTTCACAGTTCAAGAAAGTGTCATGACCAATCAAAACAGCAAGTAAAGCGAGGCATATGTAGTAACAAATCAGAACACTCAAAAGTGCTAAAATATGTGTGCAAAAAAGGACATATCTACTGTTTTTTCCAAGCAAGAAGGGCATATGTCACATAAAAACAGTTATTCGCTTATTGACGACTCCCGGAACTCATATTAAGCCGTAAATAAGCCGAGTCGCTTATTGACGACTCCCGTCTGTGCGCGCAACATTTTTAAATCGCTTATTTACGACTCCCATCCCTAAAGGGTTAAAGGTCGTGATAGTGAAAGTTCTATAATGACCCAATAAGATGAATAAGTTAATTATGTAAATATCAGTCAAGCTAAACTGGTGTACATACATCGTACAACCTTTCATCATTTGTCTATGCTTCTCATTCCTTCATTATTTTTTTCATGTTGTTCTTACATAATACTATCAGACATGCACAGGGTGGGAGGCGCTGGCGCCCCCCAGATCTTTGGCGCCCTTAGCATTTACTAACCTCGCCTAATGGAAGCGGCGGCCCTGCTGACACGTCATACTTCGTCACAAAAAAAAAAAACTGAACAGATGAAAAATTGCTAAAAATGATTTACTTGTAAAACAGGATAAATTTAATTACGCAGAAGTAGCCAGAATCACCAAAAATAAGAAATATTCACTAAATAGTCGATATATATATATTGAAAAAACACCAAAAATGGGAAATATATTTTAATAAAAAATATTTTATACAAATTTGCACAAGATAATATATATATTTTCTTATTCAGTTTTGATTGGTTATTCAATATACAGATAGTCCCCGACTTACGATAGGGTTAAGGATCGAAAATGAGATCGTAAGTTGAAAAAAAATCGTAAGTCGAATGCACTTTTAAATGTTTTCTATAGAGATCGGGACTTAAGTTCCCATTCTTGAATATTTTCATTCTTAAAATAAGGTTAAAATAAACACTAAATTACCACAATTGTTTTATTAATTGAAAGAAAAACATAGTTCACAGTATGTAATTAAATGAAATTAGTTAATTACCATTCATATAATGGCATAAACAAATCACTAATCGCTGTCAGATGAAACACGCATTTCCACAGGGTCATCAATGTCTCCCTCACATGTACTAAAAGATTGGATGCCACTTGTTGAAGGAGCAGAAGTTCAACCCAGAAGGTGTCTTCTTTAGAAAAATATCCAATGTCGTCTGAACAGTTTTCTTTTTTTTTCGTTGTAGATTTCCTTGTAGCATGAAGTGGATTCATTTACCATCCTCTCAACTTTTGCAAATCTTTCTACATTTGGGTCAATTGCATCGAACATTTGCATTGCTTTATTAAGCGTAGAAAATGCTTCTGCCAATCCGTTCTTTGTAAATTTTCTTGTTTCTTCTTTATCCTCTTCTTCATTTTCTTCTTTTCCTTCTTCTTGTTCTTTTGCAAGCAGGAGCAAGTCATCATTTGAAAGCTCCTGAGCCTCAATATTAAGCAAGTCTGCAACATCATCGTCGTTGACTTCCAGCTCGAGATCCCTTCCAAGCTCCATAATATTTTCTTATTTCACTAACACTGCCATCTATGTCAAAGCCTACAAAAGAGTTCACATGCTCTGGTAATAGGTTCTTCCAAATTCCATTCATACATTTCTCTGTAATTTACATTTCTCTGTAATTTCATCCCATGATGTTCCAATGTTTCTATTGCCTGCAAGATATTGTAATCTTTCCAAAACTTTGTAAGTGACATTCCTTGTTCAACTGCTTTGATAGCCTGGGCGAAGATTCTGCGTAAATAGTTTGCCTTGAAGGTGGCCACAGCACCTTGATCCATCGGTTGGATGATAGCAGTTGTGTTTGGTGGCATAAAAGCTACTTTAACATCAGGATGTAGATCGCTAAGATCAGCGTGTTGCCGTCTCATTTTTTAAGTTGTCGTACGGCAGGGAGTACTATTAAAGCATGCTGTTTATTGAGTGCTATTTGCAATTTTAATGAAAAAAAATATGATCGTAACTTCGAAATATCGTAAGTCGAGCAATTGTAAGTCGGGGACTATCTGTATATTGCTGTTATAGCTGGGTGTGACTGGGTCAAAAAACGAATAATAACTAATAATAAAAATCTTGCAAGATGTCAAACTCAAGTCAGCTAATTAATATACAACTATTTACTACCACCATAGTAACCTATATAACTGGAGCAAAGAATATACACTATATACAATCTACAAACTCTCTCTTTCACTCGTGACAGTGTCTAAATTTTTCTTAAAATTAACTAATGAGCTACTATTTACCACATCATATGGCAAGTCATTCCAAAAATCTACTACTATATGAATGAAGTATTTTTGTAGATCAAGTCTGCAAGTTTGTTTTCTAATTTCTTATTATGCCTATGAGTTATCCCATCAGTATCTAGTGAGAAAAAGTTATATACATCTACATTGTCCAAACCTGAAAACATTTTGAACATAAGAAATTTTTATAGTGGGTACATTTTGGGTCTCTCATTTAAAGGTGTTTGTGAGGCAAGTGAAGATCATGAGTTTTTCAATACCTCACAGTACTATGTGGGGCACCGCTCGGCAGAGGAATCTCTCTAAGCCTTTGACGACCGGTATACGTTTCTTTGAACTTAAAAGTTTAGGTGTTATTAGTATCACAATAGATATGTTAGTAACTATAGTCACTTAAATGACCTATTTGGGGTTAATTTTCCAACAACTAAACGTACTTATATAAACATTTAGATGTATTTGTAGAAATGTTGCATCATTGTACAATTTATATTATTATTTCGCTGGGACACATGTCCCATGGTCCTCAAAGGGTTAAATGGGGTGTGTAAGGCAGAGAGTATCCCTAACCCAAGATGCTGCCTCCCTATATCCCACAACACTTGTGTTGAGCTGTGGGATCTATCACCTAAATGCCCATAATATATATGAAATAAACTAGTACTATTCATGCAATAAAAATGGGCTTAAACACTATCACCAGATGTCCCTTGCAGACATCAAACTATCCAACCTTCTTTTGAAAGAATCAAGTGTATCTGAAGTCACCACTACTTCTGTCAGACTGTTCCAAAACTTAATTACTCTATTTGTAAAACTATGCTTTCTTAAATTTGTTCTACATCTGGCTTAAATAATTTCATACTATGACCTTTAGTCTGGTTATTGTGATCTTTAATGAAAAGAGAATCAAAATCTATCTTATCCAACCCTTTTATCATTTTATACACCTCTATCATATCACTCCTTAACCACCACCTTTTTGATGAGAACATGTTTAGATTAGTGATGTTAAAAAAACCGGGTTTTTTTTTTATGTCCATGTTGTTGTTTTTATTTTTGTCATTTTTTTTGTTTTTTTTGTTGTTTTTTTTAATAATTAATATAGATATTGCCAATTTAATTATAAGGTATACTTTTGCAATGATATATATTATAAAAATAAATAAATAAATAATAAAATAGGCCATATGGTACCAGTATAGAATGTCCTTTTCAGCCTATTTACAGAAAAAAACTGGCCTCTTTCTTGCACTGAAAGTCTTGTATCTTGAGATCCGTTAAACTTGCGAGAACACTGGCTGGGAGCTGACTGCCCATTGTCCAACCTTTCCAGGACTCTCCCATCCATGCCTCGGATTTTGAATCTCCCACTTAACTATCCTTTAGACCCGCGATGACATATTTTCCCCCCTGAGACCATCCATATATATACATACACATACACCCATATACATATAGCTATACCAATATATACATAAATACTTATATACACATATTTATATCTATTATATACCCCATACACATATACCATACATATATACCTACACAAACTCATACACCTCTATTTCGCCCTTTCATTACCTCTGAGGTCATTTAACACACACAGTAATATCCATACAGCCAAAAGAAACCGATTAAGCACAGACAGAGCAGCAAAGCTAGTATTTATATCCCAAATCAACATCCAAATCTGCAATAAGTACCAGTACCTGTGATATTGAAACTATATGCTCTAATCAATCTAGTGATAATGATTCTTCAATGGAAATAGAATCAGATAATGAAAGTTAAACAGCATTAGGTTAACACAAAGGTTAAAGAAAGAGATGAATATTTTTATTTTTTTATTTTTCTATTTGGAATATATATATATACACACACACTGGTATTCTTGCCAATCACAATATATATATTGTTTTATACCAGTATTATGTATTTTATTATGTATATTATACCAGTACCTGTGATATTGAAACTAGCATATATGCTCTACCCAATGTAGTGATGATTCTTCCATGGAAATGAAGGTTAACAAAAAGGTTCAAAAAAAGGTGAATATTTTTTTTTCTATCTGGAATATATATACTGGTACTCTTGCCAATCACAATTATGTATATTGTTTGAAACGAGGAAGAATGTTTTATGTTCTAGTTAAAAAATATATATACATATAAAAAATGAGGGTTTGTTTTTCTTTTCTATTATATACTTTTTGCGTGATTCAGTTTTTCTAAAAGATGACTATATATACTAGGTATAACCGTATAAGCATGGTAGTATAGTAAATTATAGGTAATACTAATATACTTATTCCATATTTTTCTTCCTTTAATCTAATAAGTTTAAAACAATAAAAAACAAAAAAAATAGACTATCTTCGTTTTAAACAAAAAAAAATGACAAAAAAAATGACACAATAAAAAACGACTCATATCACTAGTTTAGATACACCAGTCTTTCCTTATATGTCAATTGTCTTAGAGATGGGATCATTCTTGTTGCTCGTTTCTGTACTTTTTCCAGTTTTTCAATATCTTGTATCAAATAGGGACTATTAAATTGAATACAGTATTCGAGAAGGGGTCTCACATATGAAACGTATAGTTGCTTTATAATATTAGGTGATTTGTATTCAATGTGTGTGTGTGCATGAGATTGAGTCTAGCATTGCTTTATTCTGATTTCTATACAGTGATTGAGAGTTTAAGTTCATTAGTCACAGTGACACCCAAGTCTTTCTCTTTATCATCATTTTTAATCCAAATTCCATTCATATTGTATTCAAATTCTGGATTTTTTGGCCCAATATGCATAACCTTGCACTTATGAACATTAAATCTCATCTCCCACTTATCTGCCCAGGCTGTTACTCTGTCTAAGTCTTTTTGTATTGTCATTGCTCCTGCTACTGACTTAACATTATGGCCTAATTTTGCATCATCAGCAAATTTTGAGGTTTTACACAATAGGCCCTTCTCTAGATCATTTATATAGACAACAAAAAGCAGAGGTCCCAGCATAGACCCCTGTGGGACTCTGCTCAATACAGGTCTCCAAGTAGACTTATTTCCATTTAGATGAACTCTGTTTATGTTTCTCAGCCATTCTTCTATCCAGTCAGCTATATGACCTCTTAATCAATGCTGGGCAACCACACACCAACTGGGAGGTTTGCACCCGCACTTCCGCACACCTCTAAGTTTTTGCACAACTGCACCCGCACCCTATTTACATATATAAAGTTTTATCGCAAGGAAATACATAAGTTTCCATTAATATATTAATACTTTTATAAACTTTTATTTAATATTTAATTGTGAAAATAAAGTTTTAATACAATAAAGTAAAAACACTAAATTAGAGATGTTGACTGGTCAATAGTTGACAAAATTCTAAAGTTCAAGTGTGCGAATGGGTGTGCAGACCAATCCGCACACCTTCCACACCCGCACCTCTGCACCTCCGCACACCATTCCGCACTTCTGCACTTCCGCACAGTGCAATAGGACAAATGCGATAGGACCATCATAAAATTCAATGAAGTTGGTTAGACAGGACTTTCCATTTCAAAAGCCATGCTGGCTATCATTTATAAGGTTGCACTCTTCAAGGAACTCAGTAACTTTACCTCTAATGATACTTTCGAGTAATTTGCAAATACGTAATGGAGGCGAGGCTGATGGGTCCATAGTTTTTGCCAAGTTTCTATTTCCTTTTTTAAAGATTGGAGCCACATTGCTTTCTTCCAATCCTCTGGAATTTCAGTACATATCAATGATTTATTAAAAATAATTTCTAGTGCCTGTGCTATATTCTTTTTGGCAGCTTTTATGACTATTGGATGCATTTCATCTGTCCCTGGAGATTTTTCCATTTTTAATTTATTGATTGCTTTTAGGATATCTAGTTTGTTACCCTTAATTCATTTATTTCTCTATCTTGTCCTGGTAGTATAAGATCAGGAATATTATTTAAATTTTCATTTGTGAATACTGATGAGAAGTATTTGTTTAGTTCTTCAGTTATTTCAAGGTCATCATCTATAGTTTTATCGTTTACAGGAAAGTTCACCACCATCAATTCACCGCGGGAAAGTTCACCGCCATCAATTCACCGCGAGGTAAGTTCACCACGAGGTAAGTTCACCATAAAATGAATAAAATTAAAAAGAATTTTTTAACTTAAGAATTTAATATAGGGTTTAGCAACACTATTTAAAAACATTAAAATATAATTAGGACAAAAATTAAAAAGTATTTAATTTTTATTTAGCCATAAAATTTAAAAACAAAATATATAATTAGGAAAAATATTTAACCACATTTAATTTTTATTTAGCCACAAAATTTAAAAAACAAATAATATATAGTCCTAACCTAACCTAACTTTTTTAATTTTTGTCCTAATTATATTTTAATGTTTTTAAATAGTGTGGTTAAATATTTTTCCTAATTATATATTATTTGTTTTTAAATTTTGTGGCTAAATAAAAATTAAATGTGGTTAAATATTTTTCCTAATTATATATTTTGTTTTTAAATTTTATGGCTAAATAAAAATTAAATACTTTTTAATTTTTGTCCTAATTATATTTTAATGTTTTTAAATAGTGTTGCTAAACCCTATATTAAATTCTTAAGTTAAAAAATTCTTTTTAATTTTATTCATTTTACGGTGAACTTACTTCGCGGTGAAATTACCTCGCGGTGAAATTACCTCGCGGTGAATTGATGGCAGTGAACTTACCGCACATGAGTTTTATCATCTATATGGAGGGGGCCAATTTTCTTTTTCACTCTACTTTTCAAATTGAAGTGACTGAAAAACTTCTTAGGATTGTTTTTTGAATTCTTGGCTAGCTTTTTTCCAGGTCTCATTTGCTATCTCTGATTGCTTTTTTGCAAATGCTTTTACTTTTATATATTTTGGAGTCTGTGCCATTTTTAGTTCTTTTGAATTTATGAAATGCTTTTGTTTTTTCTCTGATTGCTCTTTTTACATTGCAGTTTATCCAAGGTTGTTTTTTATTTTTTCCAGTTCTGATTTTACACTGGGATATGCTTCCTTTGTATGTTCATTATTATACGATACTCTTAAATTTTTCCCACATACTAGTTACTGTGTGTTCATGCTGTAGAATATCTGTCCAATTTATTAGAGACAGATCATTTACTAGTCCATTTATATTTCCTCTTTTAAAATCTGTGATTTCTACTTTGTTTTTTTCACTAGGTCTTGAATTACAAACAATATTAAACCGAAGGATACAATGATCACCTGAACTAGTGTTTCTGAAACTGAGATATCCTGGAAGGTATCTGGATTATTTGTTAGAATTAAATCTAGAATGGCATCGGCCCTGGTTGGCTCCTTTACTAACTGGGTTAAACCATTCTCAATTATACAGTCTAAGAATCTCTCATTACTTCTGGTGTTTGTAATATTTCCCAGTCTATATGCCATATAATTGAAATCTCCAACAATAATAAATTGCTTGTCATTGCTTTATTTATTTCATCAATAAGTTTATTTTCTACATACTTATTTTCTTCTCTACTTTTGGGGATTCCTCCAACTGAACATCCCTCAGATGGTCTATAGATACCCCTATCCTGATTTTCCTGGCATTTTTATGCCCAATATCTATCCATACAGATTCAACTATTTCTTCTTTAACAGAGGTAACTTCAACTGGATTCAGATTTGTCTTGGCATAAATAAATAACATAAATAACATAACATAACAACATATAAATAACATCTGTATTATATCTCCCCTCATACAATGTCTTTGAAAACTAAACATAACTAATTCCTTTAATCTATCCCTGTATTCCAATCTTTGGTGAATATTTGTTTTAACACCACTCTAGATTTTAGGACAAGAAAGTACTTTTTAGGGTAATTTTGATGTATTATGCACGCATTTGACTTGTTTTCTGTGCAAATGTAGCTATAGTTTTTGAGATAACAAGCAAATGAAATTATCTAAAAAAATATATTTGCACAGAAAACAGAAGTCAAATTCATGCATATCAAATCAAAATTACTCTAAAAAGTACTTCATTATATTAAAAAACTAACCCAACCTAATCTTATTACCTTACCTTATTGGGAGGGTCATCCTGGGTACAACCCAAAATTGCACTTCCTTTTATTTTTGGGGTTCACTTCAACACCTAAAAAGATTCTGATCTTCCCTGAAAATACAGTCACTATTGCACTTTGGACATTTTAAAGATGTAGGAATTACACCATGATCAGAAAAAAGTTTCAAAGCTTTGCTATCGTCTAAGCCAATGTGTCTGATGACTTCTTCAAAATCTAAGCTACACAAATCACACATCTATATAGGGGTCATTCTCTGTCAGATCAACCAAAAAAAATTGAAATTAACACCCTCATCTCTCATATTTTGCTGAAATTTGGTTTTAGGGAGTTTGTGAGCCCTGAATCCATTTCTGAAATTATAAGGTCAATCTGACCAACGGTTCAAGAGATATGACCTCGGGCAATTTGAGGTCACTCGCGAGTTACTAACATTTGGAGCCATAACTTGGGTAATAATTGTCATAATTATATAAAAGTATATATATTTAGAATCAGAAAACGACAAGGAATCCAAATATGCAAGTTTTAGAACTCTAGGTTGAAAAATAAAAAAGTTACACTGTAACCAAAATTTGAGGTCACGATTTGACCTCTGGGGTATCAAATGAGAATTTTTTTTTAAATGTAAAAAATGAAGGCATAGGCATTGGCTATAGAATCAGCAAAAAAAAGTTTGTTTATGTTAGTATTTTTCATGTAACTAACATATAAGTGAACACCATATTCATAAGTTGTGCGTCAATTTTACCTATTTTTTCACACTTAAGCTCATAATTTGACCTATAGAAATTTAAATTACATTTTTTATAGATATAAAAAACAAAGTCAGAGTTCTTGACTAATAGAAACAATCATAAAAAGTTTGTTTATGTTGGTACTTTTCATGTAACTAACTTATAAGTGAACACCATATTTATAAATTGCTTGTCATTTCAAGGAATTTTATATCTTAGCTATCAATTTGACCTCAAGCTCCAAGAATTTAATAAAAATTGTATTTCACTGCTAATCTACACTGGCAATAATAGTTATAATAGTGAAAGGGGAAGACTAAGCTCACATGTAGCCTAAACAAAAACCTGTTGCTACTTGTCTAAGTGCAGAATCAACACAGATAGTTGCAAAATTCCTTGTCTACAGGTTAGTACAGTTCCAGCCAGCACTGTGGGTGGCTGGTGGGTATGGTGTTTTAATGAGCCTCAGAGACTATCAAGGCCTAAAATATTAAGTGTGTATAGCTATATATTTTCTAAAAAATATATATTACCTAATTGTAAATCCTATATCTTTACAGATCAAAATACAATGGTTCGGCACTTGAAATACTGCCAGGACCCTATTCAAAAACACAAGAAACGCATAACAATCAATCTTAGAAAAGTGACTGATGTACTTGTTGAAAAATGTGCTGGAAGAGTGAAAAAAGACTCATTGTTGTGTGTGAACTGCTGGACACTGATAATGAAAAACCCCACTATACTTAGTACCAATGAAAACAATGAGTCTGAGCAGGATTCAAATGAATCATCTACTATCAGTGGCTTGAGTAACATCTCTTCAATTCAAGATCTGGACAATGACAGTGATTGCTTGATAAAGGAAAATCCTTCAACTTCAGTTGAACCAGTTCTAGCATTTCTGGACCAAACACCAGTTAAAAAAAGTAAGTAATAAATTAATATAATAACTTATACTTTACTACAAGGTCTGTTTGATCTACTATATAGCCAATTATATAGCATTTAAGGTATAATTAATATTTAATTACTAATATTCAGGTGTGTGAAACCTTTTTTCTGTTCTTTTCAGAAGGGCTGTCATTAAGCCAGAAAAAGTGCAAGGCTCGTGGTAAGCTATCATCTGCTCAGAAACACCTGAAGGAGAGGCTAGAACTCAGTTATGGTGTTCAAATTACCGAGGAGGTAAGTGATACTTCAAAACCTGAAACTAAATCTGAAAAACATCTAGACAAATTAATGAATGAATTGAAACAGTCATTCCTGGAGAGCAAATGTCACCATCACAAACTACAAATATTGACACTCTCACCATACACAATTGAAAAAACAGCTAGTTTCTTTCAAACTACAACATACATGGTGAAAAGAAGCCGTTCACTTAAATCAGAACATGGAATCCTTCCGAAGATTCCACTAATGAGCAAAGGAAAAGTGATATCTGAAGAACACAAAGATATAGTTAGAAGATTCTATGAGTCAGAAGAGGTTAGTCGTATGTGTCCTGGCCAAAAGGATTGCGTGAAAGTTATCAGTGCTGAAGGTGCAATGAAGGTGCAAAAACGATTGGTCCTCGGGAATTTAAGAGAGATGTTTGAACTATATAAAAATGATGAAAAGAATCCCAAAATAGGATTTTCCACATTTGCAAATTACGGCCATCATATTGTGTGCTTGCTGGTAGTGGTGGGACTCATTCTGTCTGTGTCTGCACATACCATCAAAATCCAAAATTGCAGCTGGCTGCATTGGGAGAAAGAGGTCTTTCATACAAGGATCTTATGGATTACAGTGTCTGCAGTACAGAAAGAGAGACTTGCATGATGCAACTTTGCAATGATTGCCCAAGAGAAGAGGGTGTCCTGGATTTTCTTGAGTTACTTGACAGTGTGAAATCAGCTCCAAATGAAATATCTTACAAGCAATGGGTGACTGTTGACCGTTGTACAATGGTTGATAAGGTGGAGCCACTTCATGAATACTTATCATCCCTAAGCATGAAAATATCCCGCATGGTTCGTCATCACTTTGTTGCTCAGCAACAATCACAGTACTTCAAGCAGTTGAAAGAAACACTACCACCTCAGAGCGAGGTAGTTATAGTAGGTGATTTCTCTGAGGATTATTCTTTCATTGTCCAGGATGCTGCCCAAGGGTTTCACTGGGACAATTTACAGTGTACATTTCACCCTTTTGTCATCTATTATAGATCATCTGCAGACCAGGAACTTAGCCATTTTAGTGTCTGTTTCTTATCTGCATCACTAAAACACAACACTATAATGGTTTACTCATTCATATTGAAGCTTATGACATATGTTAAATTCAGATGCCCACAATTGAAGAAGGTGCACTATTTCTCAGATGGATGTGCTGGCCAATATAAGAACAGATACAACTTCACAAATCTCTGTTACCATGAAGAGGATTTTGGTCTGTCTTGTGAATGGCACTTCTTTGCTACATCCCATGGCAAAAATGCATGTGATGGGATTGGAGGAACAGTGAAAAGAGCTACTGCTCGTGCCAGTTTGCAGAGAACTACAGAGAGGCAAATTCTTACACCAGAACACATGTTTCAGTTTTGTGAAGAAAACTTGAGCAAGAAGATAAATTTTTTCTTTGTAACTACAGCTGATTTGAAAGATGCAGAAGAACGGTTGGAACATCGATTCAAGGATAGTAGGGCTATTCCTGGAACTCAGAAATATCATAGATTTGTTCCCCTAAACAAGGAAGAACTGATGGTGTATCCCATTTCAAGTGGCATTGGAGAAAAGAAAAGAATAAGGAAAAGTCATTTTACTAATGAACCTGCAATGCTTGGTAACCTAAAATGTGTCAAACCAGGAGAGTATGTTGGCTGCATTTATGACATGCAAGTTTGGTATGGAATTGTGGAGGAATATTGTGAAGAGTTTGATGATTTCACTGTGAACTTTCTACATCCCTCTGGGTCATCAGGATCAAGTGCATATTATTATCCATCAAACAAGGATTCATGTGCAGTGCCAGGACATCATATATTAACTGTAATGAGTTGTCCTACCCTAAGAGGAGGCAGCAGAATTCAATACATTTTTCCACAAAAAGAAATTGATGAGAGCATCGAGCATGCAAAAATTGTATTAGGCTAGCACATGAATCCTCTAAGTAGGTCTTCCCCTTTCACTATTATAACTATTATTGCCAGTGTAGATTAGCAGTGAAATACAATTTTACATTTTTTGCCTTTGTTTTTATATCTATAAAAAAATGTAATTTTAATTTCTATAGGTCAAATTATGAGCTTAAGTGTGAAAAAATAGGTAGAATTGACGCACAACTTATGAATATGGTGTTCACTTATATGTTAGTTACATGAAAAATACTAACATAAACAAACTTTTTTTTGCTGATTCTAATAGCCAATGCCTATGCCTTCATTTTTACATTTAAAAAAAAATTCTCATTTGATACCCCAGAGGTCAAATCGTGACCTCAAATTTTGGTTACAATGTAACTTTTTTATTTTTCAACCTAGAGTTCTAAAACTTGCATATTTGGATTCCTTGTCGTTTTCTGATTCTAAATATATATACTTTTATATAATTGTGACCATTATTACCCAAGTTATGGGTCGCCAAATGTTAGTGACCTCGCAAGTGACCTCAAATTTCCCGAGGTCATATCTCTTGAACCGTTGGTTGGATTGACCTTATAATTTCAGAAATGGATTCAGGGCCCACAAACTCCCTATAAACCAAATTTCAGCAAAATCTGAGAGATGAGGGTGTTAGGCACTGGTTGATCTGACAGAGAATGACCCATAGGAGGAAATACAATTAATTTTAAAGGCTTTTGTTTCACAGTCATCCATTTATAAAGGGCTTGATGACATCATAACTATGGCATCACTGGCTGGTCCTAGATGGCATAAGGATGACATTATTCTCATTAATTTTGTACTTTTTTATTTGGTTTCTATCATTTTGCACGAGAAAAGAAGGTCATTAGTAATTTTTAATGAGGAGTCGGAATATATTATTTTTTAATGGTTTGGAGTGGTTTTAAAATGCATATTATCCCAATCTTCTTAGGTTAGGGATAAGCTTGGTTGTCCTACATTGTACACCTTCAAGCATATCAATATCATGTCTAAGGTGAGTGGACCAAGCTTGAATGCAGTATTCTAAGTGAGGCCTAACATAAGAATTATATAATTTACAGATGACTTTCTTATTGTTGAAACTAACATCCTCTTAATAATACCTAACTTTTATTTGCTTTATTCATAGCCTCTAAGAACTGCTTAGAAAATTTTAGATCACTACAAATTATAATACCAAGATCCCTTTCCTTTCTAACATCATCCAACCAGTTCCTTTGCATCTCATAACTAAAGTTTTCATTATTTCTACAAAAATGCATGACTTTGCATTTTTGAACATTGAATCTATCAAGCTCCTTTTGCAATTTATAAGAATTTTCAGAGCAAGTGTAGTTTACATCCCCCTGATGTAAAAGGGGGGACAAACTACACAAGGTCAAAGTTGGGGAACGTAAACTACATGAGGATCTTTAAGGAGACATTTTTTTGAATGAATCCATCAAATAAAATGTTAAAACTAACAAAAATGTTATGACTTAACCTAACCAATCATAATTTTATATATATATGTATATATATATATATATATATATATATACTGTGTGTGTGTGTGTTGATGATTGGTTAGGTTGTCATAATATTTTCATTAGTTTTAACATTTTATTTGATTAGGTATACACTGACAAAGTTGGAGAATACAAACTATGCTAGGATAATATAGGGGAACATAAACTATACTTGCTCCAAATTTTCTATATTTGTAACTGGAGCAACTACTTTTGCATCATCTGCAAATTTTTAAATTTTACAACCTACTCCTTCTCTAAATCATTGAGATATAAAATAGAGAGTAATGGACCCAAAACTGATCCCTCTGGTACCCTACTTTTTCACTTTCTGCCACCCAGATTCATGACCCTTTAAAATTAACCCTCTGTTCTCTATCTTCTAACCATTTTTCTACCCAATTTAAAACTGACCACAATATACCATGAGCTCTTAATTTATATAGAAGTCTCCTATATGGAACCTTGTCCAAATGCTTTACTAAAATCCAAATAAATAACATCTACATCATTTCCATTATCTACCTGATAAGTTACAAATTCTTAAAAATCTAAGAGATTAGACAAACAAGACCTTCCTGATCTAAATCCATGTTCTGAACTTGAAATAGGATTAAAATTCTCCAAATGATCTTGAATATTATTCTTTATAATTCTTTCTGGTATCTTTCCTACCAATGATGTCAAACTAACAGGCCTATAGTTTTCTACCTCCTCCTCAAGTATGGTACTACCCTTTTTGTAAATGGGTACTACATTTGCATTTTTCTATTCATCTGGTACTTCTGCATAATTAATTGACCTAGCAAACAAAATAGTTAGTGCCTCAGATAAACTTTCTTCCCCTTCTCTGAGAATCCTAGCAAATATATGATCAGGTCCAGTAGCTTTATTTGACTTCAATGTATGAATCACTTGCCTAACATCATCTTTCCTTATATGAATATGATCAAGAATATCTGAATTTACAGCTGTAGGGGTGCACTGGATATGATATCCAGCCAGATATTGCGAAATATCCAGTATCTGGCAGGATATGGGTCATATCTGGCTGGATATGCCAGATATAGGCCAAGACATTAGAAAATTAACACCTGTATGAAAATCTGCCATAATATGATGATAACCCATTACAAATAATATTTTATATACAAAAAAAATGGAAAGCCCTCCAGGGCCCACCCCTAAACCAGTCCAGCAACACTTTTTATATTAAATCAACACAATACTGATGGCAAGAATAAATAAAACATCTGTCCATCCTTAATGATTACAGTTCTATTAATATAATTAATCAGAGCTTTTTATAAAAATGTCTAGGCATTAAATTTTTTAAAAAGAGTAAAATATTGCTAGACCCCTGCACTTGCTTTCCATTCTTTTTTCTCCTTTTTTCCTTTATTTTCAAAACATTACAAGCTTGACAAATGTAAAACAATACATTGAATACAATATAAAATGCCTGGAATGAAATCAATGAATGGAGGGCAGTATTGTGTAGGTGCAGAAACAAGAGCATTTCTCCTCTTTTAGGCAATATTTGGGATTGCCTTGCTTCATAGATGTTTCCATATTCAGAAAACATTCTCTCTGAAAATACAGAGGATGCGGGTGTGCAGAGAAGCTTTGAAACAATAGTTTTAAGGAGAGGAAATCGGTCCTCCTGCTTCCAAATTTGAACTGGACAGCGTTTCCTATCTACAAGAGGTTCAGATGCATATCAGTCTAACACCCCTGCAATCAGTAGAACAGGAGCAGTCTTTTTTTTTCAACCTTTTTTCTCTCTTAACTTACTTCCCCAGATTGCTCTCCTTTTGTAATCTCCATAAAACATGCTTCAAGAATGTCCTCTTTGTCTTTCCTCTTTCGCATAGGAGAACTGGAATTTGAGCTGCTTTCGCTTCCACTTTCATTACCTTCACTTTCATTTTCATTAGAATCATTAGCACCTTCATCATTTTTAATACCTATGACTTCTTCAATCAGCCAGGATTTAGCCTGCTCCTTTTTGATCTTGTTGAAAGAAAGATAACTTATACCACGGATCTATTGCAGTCAGTCACATAAGCCCTGTTTTTCATTATGTTCAAAGACTTCCGATCATTACTCTCCGACAAGAAACGCACTCGAAGAGAAGTCAGGAGTTCTCTCTTTATCGTTTGAACACCTTGGTCATCATGGCCAATCTTTGAAAGAAATCTTTATAAAATACAAGTGCTTGGGATTACGGAAGACAAAGTTGATTTTTCCGAACTCATTTCCTGAGTTAGTTGGAAGAATGGTTTTAATATTTTAAGGAGATTTCGTATCAGTGTCCAGTGTCCACTCGAAGGATGTGATGGTAGGTAATTCACTACAATCAGCCAAATACAGTTGCACTGGAATTTTTAATTTATATACGGTAATCTTTCTAGCATCAAATATGCACTGTTCCAACATGTTGGGACATCTTCAACCAATAGGAGAGGCTCAAGATTTTGCTGTACTTGAATGTGTTTGAAACTGTTACAGGCCAAAGGAGAATGATTAAAGTGAGTTGCAAGGTGGCAACCTTTTGCAAGGATATCAATTACACTCCTCTGAACCATAATTGAGTCACTAATAACCAGTTGGAGTAAATGAATGCTGCAGTGTATTGAAGGTATTTCAGCCAGGTCACTACCAAGAGCCATATTACTAGCTCCATCCCTCACCAATAAATTCCTCTTATTTGCATCAAGATCCCAACTATCCCATATAGATCGAAAATTTTCAGATATATTCTTGCCAGTATGCGACCCTGAGAAATGAGAGGCATGTAGCATAGCATCGTATCTTTCAAAATCTTTACCTATCCAGTGACCTGATAATGATATAAAACTTTCTTGAGAGGTTGTGCATATCCATATATCTGAAGAAAAGCTGACATGCTTTACTACTTCCAGCTTCTGAGCAATTTTAGACTTGAACTCATTATAAAGACGAGGAATTATAGTATCAGAGAAGTACCTTCTGCTCGGTAGAGATATCTGGGTTGGAGGTTGGCCATTAGATCAATAAAACCATCATCTTCAACTAAAGTAAATGGCTGGTTGTCCAAAGCCATCATCATGCCAATTTTACGGTGAATCATCACAGACCTGGAGTCATTGATGTCCCATATTTTTTTAGATGAAAAGCTTTCCTCTGTTGAAATCTGCTTACTCATTTGGTCCATTTTCTTTTCTTTCAGAGTACTACCAGTAGAAGTTGATGGTCCAGCCCGTATTCTGTCTGCCTATTTCTTTTGATTCAGTCACAGCTATTCTTTTTTTGTCATTTTCGTTTTTGGCTTCAGCATACTCTTTTGAGTGATTAATCTTCAAATGATTATGAAGAGGTGGTGTGCTAAAAGACTTT
Source organism: Bathynomus jamesi (assembly GCA_023014485.1). Taxonomy (NCBI): domain Eukaryota; kingdom Metazoa; phylum Arthropoda; class Malacostraca; order Isopoda; family Cirolanidae; genus Bathynomus; species Bathynomus jamesi. The sequence goes on from JAJOZX010002275.1 coordinate 607,978, forward strand.
TGGCCACCTTTCTCTGTCCCACGTTTAATAATCTTTTGGCAAATATTACACTGCAGTGATATTGCTAGGATCATTTATTGTATACAGTGACCACACAAAACTTGTCATGATTAATACTTAATAGTTTAATACAACACAAGAACCTGAAAGAGAACAAAACAATTAAACATCTGAATATACTTAAATTATTATTTATATATCTTAGATTTGGGAGGCATTTGCCCCCAATGCAAAACAAAACAGCAATATGAGTGTAAAAATAATAGGGTACCTAATAATATATATCTGGCTAGATAGATATGGCCATATCCGGTATCCGGCCAGATATGAAAAATTCATATCTGGTGCACCCTTATTTACAGGATCTAAAGAATTAAAATCAAAGTTATTTAAATTTTCTTCAGTAAAAACAGAGCTAAAATAATCATTAAAAATACCAACAATATCCTGATCTTTTTCAAATATCCTATAATCATGTTCTATTGGGCCAATCCTATCATGCTTTTTATTATTATATTTATAAAAACTAAAGAATTTCTTTGGATCCTTATTGCTATTTCTAGCTAGATTTATTTTGCTATGCCTTTTACTCTTCCTAATCAAACTCTTTAGCTTATTTCTTAACTGCCTATAATTATCCAAGTCCAAAATACTGTCCACTGCCTTTAAATTCCCTGAATGCCCTTTTTTATTTTTAATCATTTTAGCTATTTCCCTATTCCACCACAAAGGTTTTCTAATCTTGTTATTCCAAACAGTTCTGAAAGGAATACACCTACATTGTACATCCTCTAAAATTTCTTTGAATCTAGACCACATTTCAATAGCATTTTTATTGGCAAATTCAATACCCCACTTTACTGAGCATAATAACTCCCTAAATCTACTATAGTCACCCTTTGAGAAGCAAGGGACTTAGATGGTCACTATTTCCTAATGACTCTCCTACTGCAAGTTCCCTAATAAGTTCATGATCATTGGAAAGAACTAGATCTAAGATTGTTTGACCCCTAGTTGGTTTGTCTACAAATTGTGCTAGGAAACAGTCATTATATCAGTCATCGAAGAAGTTACCTTCCCTATTATTTCCCTCTAAAAGGCTCCAGTCTATATGAGGTAGGTTGAAATCTCCCATAATTAATGTTCTAACACTACAACCTTTACCTATTTATTTCTTGAACCATGCTGTCATCAACTTACTGTGTTTGGTTTGGAGGTCTGTAAAATGCACCTATCCAAATATACTCTTTGCCTAAAACACAGATATCAACCCATAGTGATTCTACCATATTGTCTAATTTAATACTATCATTCTGAACTGAAGTTAAATCATTCTTAATGTATGACCAAACCTCCCCCTGCCTATCTATTCCATGGTAAATATACATTGTATAACTATTTAACTCGTACTCTGCTCTAGTGTCATTGAATGCTGCCTCATCTAATCCAAGTCTCACCAATGCAGACTATATCCAGATTTTCACTAATTATATAACTAAATAAGTAATTTTTCTTTTTCTTAAGACTATGTGCATTTGTATAAAAACACTTCAACCCCTCAGTTTTAACTGATTCCCTACCTTCAGCTAGACAGTTGATATGCCTATTCCTGACATAATTTGTATTTAAGACTCTAACAGTGTTTACTTTACTAATACCCTGATGCTTTATGCCCTCTGTTGATCTAAAGTTATCTTTCAAAACCCTAAAGAATCTAAGTTTAACTTGTTAGACCCTATTTGCTGTTATTAAAAACTGGATATCCTCGCTTTTACAGTCCTAAATTCTAACTAATAATGTGAGTGTCATGAATTATTTAGAACCAAATTTTTATATATATATATATACATATATACAGGGTGGTGCAAAAGTCTGGACCCATAGGCAATTTACTATATAAAAAATATATCTTGATTTTTATAATAGTTTTTATAATTTAATTTTTGTTTATAATTTTACTAAATATTTTTCAGATTGTTACCCTATGGCAGACAAGTTAACAATAGCAGAAAGAATAGAGCTTGTGCTTTTGTACGCAAAAGAAGGAGCCACCTCACGTTCAGTCGCAAATTTCCTTATGCCTCGATTATACGAAATACCATTACACTTATTGTAAATTCTGAACTAGAACGTTAAATTTAACATAATTTAGTCACTGGTGTATGGTTAATTAAATTTCTTTTCATAATAAACTTCCTGCAGGCCACACTTTTTTTCCATATAAACTGCCTATGGGTCCAGACTTTTGCACCACCCTGTATATATATATATATATATATATATATATATATATATATATATATGAAAATTATTTCACGAAAGTAACACGTGAAAAATATTTATGATGAATAAAACCACGAAGGAAAGGAAACACAAAATGGTGCTCAAGCGCTTTCGTCTAATGACATCCTCAGGAACACTGAAGTACATAAAAAGGTTACAGCCTATATATAGGTTACAGAAAGAAAAAAAAAAGAAAAAATAAATAACATACATACACACACATATATATATAATATATATATATATATATTATATATATATATATATATATATATGCATACATATCTATAGATACAAATACATACATACATACATACATACATACATATATATACAATAAACAGAGAAGTAAAAATTAAAATTAAAACCTTAAAGGATTACCAGTGAGGTGTACAGATTTGTAAGGAAAAATATCGATTTTTAGCACAAGATCAAATGGATTATAAAAATACAAATTTATACTGGAACTCTGCCCGGGTTTTAACACACTGCTGCCTATGGTCAGGTTTCGATATATATAAAAAAAATAAAATGCAAATTAAAAGTTAATAAAGTAGAAGACAAGTTTACCAAAGATTTAATGTTTTACCCTTCTTATCTAAATCTGTTTTAAAGGAATTCAAAATAACAGGATCGAGTTGAAAAAGACCTTTGCTTATGTTGAAGTTATTTGAAAGTTGGATAATGGCAGACTCAAGAATATTTCTATTAACAATGTTGCTTGAATGGAATAAAACTGAAGCATTATTCCAATCAATACAGTGGGCTAACTCTGACAAATGGACAAAAAGGGCACTGGACAACTGTCCTGTTCTAACGGAATATTGATGCTGTTTTATACGTGTGTGCAAATCCTTTCCCGTCTGACCTATGTAAAAGGAATCACATTGTTTACAACCAATTTTATAGATAATGCCTGAATTATTGGTAGGGCTATTTTTTACTATGATATTTTTCACAATATTGTTATATGAAAATATTACATTAATATCCAAAAGTTTAAGTACATTAGCAATGCCTAAAAAGCCCGGGAAAAATGGAAGTACTAAAATATTTTTTGACAAAGTACGAGTGTTAATATTGACACGATAGAAAGTTCATTTTGCCTTGTTGAGACAAGATTCCATAAACGCAGATGGATAACACAAATCACTTCCAATACCGTTGATTTTTTCCAATTCGGCATCGATGTATTCCGGACTGGCGATCCTAAGGGCGCGGAGAAACATTGATAAAAATATGGCCTTCTTAGTGGGGGTATCATGTCCCGAGTAAAAGTGTACGTAGGACAAATTGTTTGTCGTTTTCCGATAGATACTAAACTTAAAACCTGGGCTTTCCCTATGTACACGCACATCCAAAAATGGGATTGAATTGTCTTGCTCCACTTCTAAAGTAAACTTAATGGAGGGGACTTGATCATTTAACTGAAGGAGGAAGCTATCCAGGTCACGATTCATGGGCCAGATACACAAAATATCGTCGACGTACCGCAACCAAGGGATGCCAACCCCCAGGATTCTCGGAATATAGGTAATTTCGAAAAACTCCATATAAATATTGGAGAGGAGGGGCGATAAGGGGTTGCCCATAGCCATCCCAAAAACTTGTTGATAATACTCGTTATTGAAAGTGAATTTACAGTCTTTGATGCAAAGCTTAATGAGTTCCAAAACAATGTGTGAAGGTAGTGGCAGGTCATACTTATGTAATTCTTGGGAGAGAAAGTCAAGCATATCGTCAATCGGCACTTTTGTAAACAATGAACAAACATCAAAACTGATCAATTTATCGTTAGTTTCAGTACGTGCATTATTCAATTTTTCCGTAAGATCCATGGAATTTTTTACATGTGAATCAGAGATAGTTCCGAGAATGGGGGACAAGACTTTGACAAGCCATTTGGAGAGTTTATAAGTAATAGAGCCCACCGAGCTAATAATAGGGCGCATAGGGTTACCAGGTTTGTGGGTTTTAATAAGACCGTAAAGGTAGGGCAGAGCAGGTGAAGTGGACATGAAAAGCGGAATTAAGTCCTTATGATCTTTGAGAAGGCGTTTCAAGCCACTATTAAATGATTTGATGATGTCATCCTGCGGGTTCTTCCTAAGTTTGGTGTATGTGGCGGGGTCCTGGAGAAGCTCGTTCATCTTTCCGATGTAGTCCACTTTGTCCATAATAACTATGGTTTTAGCCTTGTCTGCTTTAGTAATATGGAGCTCCCCATCTTTTTTTTAATTGTGAGAGGCTATTGCGAAAACGTTTAGGAAAGTTATCTTCGTAATTACCATTCGCCGCACTATAAACGAGGCCTTTAACTATGTTAAAAAACCTTCGGCTTTACAAATTTGTTACAGTCTCGCGTGTTTTGAAAAACAGTGTAATCTCCCTCAGTATTTGTTTAACATAGTTAAAGGCCTCGTTTATAGTGCGGCGAATGGTAATTACGAAGATAATTTTCCTAAACATTTTCGCAATAGCCTCTCGCAATTAAAAAAAGATGGGGAGCTCCATATTACTAAAGCAGACAAGGCTAACACCATAGTTATTATGGACAAAGTGGACTACATCGGAAAGATGAACGAGCTTCTCCAGGACCCCGCCACATACACCAAACTTAGGAAGAACCCGCAGGATGACGTCATCAAATCATTTAATAGTGGCTTGAAACGCCTTCTCAAAGATCATAAGGACTTAATTCCGCTTTTCATGTCCACTTCACCTGCTCTGCCCTACCTTTATGGTCTTATTAAAACCCACAAACCTGGTAACCCTATGTGCCCTATTATTAGCTCGGTGGGCTATATTACTTATAAACTCTCCAAATGGCTTGTCAAAGTCTTGTCCCCCATTCTCGGAACTATCTCTGATTCACATGTAAAAAATTCCATGGATCTTACGGAAAAATTGAATAATGCACGTACTGAAACTAACGATAAATTGATCAGTTTTGATGTTTGTTCATTGTTTACAAAAGTGCCGATTGACGATATGCTTGACTTTCTCTCCCAAGAATTACATAAGTATGACCTGCAACTACCTTCACACATTGTTTTGGAACTCATTAAGCTTTGCATCAAAGACTGTAAATTCACTTTCAATAACGAGTATTATCAACAAGTTTTTGGGATGGCTATGGGCAACCCCTTATCGCCCCTCCTCTCCAATATTTATATGGAGTTTTTCGAAATTACCTATATTCCGAGAATCCTGGGGGTTGGCATCCCTTGGTTGCGGTACATCGACGATATTTTGTGTATCTGGCCCATGAATCCTGACCTGGATAGCTTCCTCCTTCAGTTAAATGATCAAGTCCCCTCCATTAAGTTAACTTTAGAAGTGGAGCAAGACAATTCAATCCCATTTTTGGATGTGCGTGTACATAGGAAAGCCCAGGTTTTAAGTTTAGTATCTATCGGAAAACGACAAACAATTTGTCCTACGTACACTTTTACTCGGGACATGATACCCCCACTAAGAAGGCCATATTTTCATCAATGTTTCTCCGCGCCCTTAGGATCGCCAGTCCGGAATACATCGATGCCGAATTGGAAAAAATCAACGGTATTGGAAGTGATTTGTGTTATCCATCTGCGTTTATGGAATCTTGTCAAACAAGGCAAAACGAACTTTCTATCGTGTCAATATTAACACTCGTACTTTGTCAAAAAATATTTTAGTACTTCCATTTTTCCCGGGCTTTTTAGGCATTGCTAATGTACTTAAACTTTTGGATATTAATGTAGTATTTTCATAAACAATATTGTGAAAAATATCATAGTAAAAAATAGCCCTACCAATAATTCAGGCATTATCTATAAAATTGGTTGAAACAATGTGATTCCTTTTACATAGGTCAGACGGGAAAGGATTTGCACACACGTATAAAACAGCATCAATATTCCGTTAGAACAGGACAGTTGTCCAGTGCCCTTTTGTCCATTTGTCAGAGTTAGCCCACTGTATTGATTGGAATAATGCTTCAGTTTTATTCCATTCAAGCAACATTGTTAATAGAAATATTCTTGAGTCTGCCATTATCCAACTTTCAAATAACTTCAACATAAGCAAAGGTCTTTTTCAACTCGATCCTGTTATTTTGAATTCCTTTAAAACAGATTTAGATAAGAAGGGTAAAACATTAAATCTTTGGTAAACTTGTCTTCTACTTTATTAACTTTTAATTTGCATTTTATTTTTTTATATATATCGAAACCTGACCATAGGCAGCAGTGTGTTAAAACCGGGCAGAGTTCCAGTATAAATTTGTATTTTTATAATCCATTTGATCTTGTGCTAAAAATCGATATTTTTCCTTACAAATCTGTACGCCTCACTGGTAATCCTTTAAGGTTTTAATTTTTTATTTTTATTTTTACTTCTCTGTTTATTGTATATATATGTATGTATGTATGTATTTGTATATATAGATATATATGTATATATATATATATATATATATATATATGTGTGTGTGTGTGTATGTATGTTATTTATTTTTTTTTTTTTTCTTTCTGTAACCTATATATAGGCTGTAACCTTTTTATGTACTTCAGTGTTCCTGAGGATGTCATTAGACGAAAGCGCTTGAGCACCATTTTGTGTTTCCTTTCCTTCGTGGTTTTATTCATCATATATATATATGTACTCCCACAATTATAATATATTATATATATTATATTATATATATATATATATATATATTATATATATATATATATATATTATATATACAGTGGAACCTCAATATACGAACTTAATCCATTCCTGAGGGTTGTTCTGATATCAAATTGTTTGTATATTGAATCAATTTTTCCCATAAAAATAATGTAAATTGGATTAATCCGTTCCAGACCCCCAAAAGTTACCCCTTACGAAACATTTTTAAGTCAAAATATTGGTTAATTAAACCTGTAAAATAAGACTTACATGCATAAAATCATACATGAAACCTGTAACAACAATAAATAATGCAATATTATACAAATAAATGAAAATTTAACCTGAACTTTACCTTTGCTGAGGAGTGATGATGGCCTAAGTGGAAGCTGGAGAGGAAGGTGGGGTGGAGGAGGGAGATTATTGTTTGGAAGGGGAGTCACCTTCCATAAAAACATCAGGTAACTCCCCTTCTGGTGTTCTCTCTCTTTTCCGTCTCTTTGCAGTAGCACTAGAAGATGCTGGGGATTCACTAGCACTTGATTTTTTTTCTTTGGTAAAGAACTTGTCCAATGTTGTCTGTGTCTGCCTACTCTTCAAAACATTTCTAAAGTATGCAATCACATTGTCATTGAACAAATTGATGCTACTATTCACTACAGCAATGTTAGGGTGCCATTTCTCCACCATGCTCTGTGTTTTAGCCCAATGAAAACACAATTCCTTAATGTCTGCAGTGGAAATGTTGCCCTTACTCATCCCCTCCTCCTCTGAAGAAAGTTCCTCAGCCACTTCTTCTTGCTGCTCCTTCTGAAGGTCTTGCAGTTCTTCTGTGGTGAGCTCCTTCCTGTGATCCTCCACCAACTCCTCTACATCCTCATTGTCCACATCCAATCCCATGGACTTGCCCAGAGACATGATTTCATCAACCACAGGCTCTGCCCCAAAACCTTCAAAGTCTCTGCCTGTCACACAGTTTGGCCACAATTTCTTCCAGGCAGAGTTCATTGTCCTCAAAGAAACTTCCCCCCATGCTTTATCTATTATCCTCAAACAATGGAGGATATTGAAGTGATTCTTCCAAAAGTCCCTGAGGGTAAGTTCTGTGTCAGAGGTCACTTCAAAGCACCTTTGAAACAGGGCTTTTGTGTAAATTTTCTTAAAATTAGAAATGACCTGCTGATCCATGGGTTGGATTAGAGGAGTGGTGTTAGGGGTAAAAATTTCACTTTCATGAAGCTGTATTCACCTGCCAAATCATCCTCCAAGCCTGGGGGGTGAGCAGGAGCATTGTCCATGACCAACAGCGCCCTTAATGGTAAATTGTTTTTCTCAAGATAGTCTTTCACACTTGGGGGCAAACACTTCATGAATCCACTCAATAAAAAACTGCCTTGTTACCCAAGCCTTACTATTAGCTCTCCACATCACACTTAGTTTACTTTTTATCACATTATTTTTTTTAAACACACTGGGATTTCCAGAATGGTACACAAGCAACGGTTTAATTTTGCAGTCCCCACTAGCATTACCGCACAACAAGAGTGTTAGCTGGTCTTTCATCGGCTTGTGTCCTGGTAATGTTTTTTCTCGGGTGATATAGGTTCTCTTAGGCATTTTTTTCCAGAAGAGGCCTGTCTCATCGCAATTAAAAACTTGTTGAGGGATAAATCCCTCAGTGTCTACATAGTTTTTGAATTCACCAACAAATTTTTTAGCCTCTTCTTGGTTAAAACTGGCAGCATCCCCATGCCTTACTACACTATGAATCCCAGTTCTCTTTTTAAATCTATCAAACCAGCCCCTACTTGCCTTAAAATCATCACTGGTTCCAGGTGTGTCTCGCTTAAGGTCACTGTGTAACTGCTTTGCTTTTTCGCAGATTATTGTTTCTGAAACACTATCACCAGCCAATTGTTTTTCATAAATCCACACTAGGTAACAAAAGTTTTTCCATGTCTTCAATTGTCTGTGACCTTTTTGTAGCAAGAATTTTAACTCCTCTCACCACATCAGCCCCTTTGATTGTGTCTTTATTTTTAAGTATGGTACATATCAGGGCTGTGGAGCTGGCACCAAAATCTTAAGCTCCGGCTCCGGCTACAGCATTTTCAAATTTCTGGCTCTGGCTCCGGCTCCAACATTTTTTTATGCCCAGCTCCGGCTCCGGCTCCAGCTCCTCTCACCATATATTAATGATTGATAAATCTCTTGAAATTGTACCTTGCTACTCATAGGCCATAGCAGGCAGCCACACAAAACATTTTAAAAATTAAGCTTACTAGTTTAAGTTTCTAAAAATTAACACATTTCCTGAAAAAAATTAAGTCCAATTAGAAATCATTCAAAATAAAAAAAAAATAGCATAAAAAAGTTTGTATCTAAATATGAACTCTCTGTATTGGGCTGGAGCCGAAGCGGACACATTTTTTATCAGCTCCAGCTCCAGCTCCAGCTCCAGCTTCCCAAAAATAACTGGCTCCAGCTCCAACTCCAGCTCCACTCACCAAAATTGCTTCAAGCTCCAGCTCCAGAATAACGGTGGATTCACAAGATTCACAAACGTTTCACAGAGCTAAAAAAAAAAAAAGCGATGCGCACCGAACGCTGGCTGGAGAGAAACTGACCAGCTTCTTTCGGTTCGGATATGAGGGAATGGTTCGTATACAAGGACAATTTTTTCTCAAAAAAGTTGTTCGTATACCGATTTGTTTGAATAGAGATGCGTTTGTATATTGAGGTTCCACTGTATATATATATATATATATACACATATATATACATACATACATACGTACATACAGTGAGGCCTTGCATAATGAATTTAATTCATTCCAGAAGGTCATTCGTTATGCAATGCATTAGTTCAATGGGATTTTCAGTAATTCGTTCCAGAGCCCAAATTTTGACCCTTTTTGCGCTTGTTTACCCATTTTTTAAATGGGTTCACCTTCTGCTTGAATATCCTGGGATTTTGGGAATGATACACAAGCATAGGCTTAAACTTCAGGTCCCCTGATGCATTTCCAGCCATAAGTAAAGTAAACCGGTCTTTCATTGGTTTATGGCCAGGCAGTTTGGACTCTTCTCTAGTAATGTAGGTTCTGTTCGGTAGCTTTTTCCAAAATAGGCCAGTTTCGTCGGTGTTAAAAACTTGAGGCAAATAATCCTCCTCAACAAGTTCTACAAATTCTATTTTAAATTCCTTTGCTCCCTCAGTATCAGCACTTGCAGCCTCACCATGCCTTATAATGTTCTTAATTCCTGACCTTCTCTTGAAATTTTCAAACCACCCACGACTTGCATTGAATGATTCATATCTTTCAACTGATGCTGGAAGGGATTCCTTAATTTGTTCATATATTTGCACTGCCTTGTCACTAATGAATGCCTTAGTAATGGATTCCCCCTTCTTTTCCTTTTCTCTAATCCATATCAGTAAAACACACTCCATTTCAGCAATAGCTTCCCTTCCTTTAATAAGTCTACTTGTAGCACCACTTACTTTAGTTTTCATAATTTCTTCCTTCTTCTTAAAAATCATCGAAACTGTACTGGCAGACAATCCATATTCAGCAGCAAGATCTTTGGTGCTCATTCCAGATTCACTTTTTTCAATAATGTCCTGCTTCATCTGGAGACTGATAGTTTTCCTGGATTTCTTTGGAGCATTAGCAGATGATGAAGGTCTTTTAGGGGCCATGACTACACGTTTTATACACTTCTAAAGCTAATAAATTAAAATTTAATAGTGAGCAATTGTGTTGTGCACAACTGCTCACAACAGCTACCAACCTCCAACTGAACAGAAAACGTGTTATTACGTTTTTCGTTACCAAATTCATTCTGTAAGGTAAAATCATTATTTAAATCAATGGAGCCTTATGGAGGTAATTCGTTAAGCAAAAATTTGCTATTTAAGGCGTTCATTATGCAAGGCCTCACTGTGTGTGTGTGTGTATATATATATATATATATATAATATATATATATATAATTTTTAATGTAAAGAACGATGCTTGTATAGAAGAACGTTCCGCGGAAGATCCCGGGTGGTTACCTCATTTTTCATTTGTTTGTTCTCCCTCCTCATCTTGTGTGGAACGTTCTTCTATACAAGCGTCATTCTTTACATTAATTATACTGTGTGTTGTTTGCAGTTAAAATGTATATATGTGCAGCATGCGGGAGGTGCCCCCTCAGGGCATTGGTTTCTGCTCGTATGTAGGAGAATTACGACTTCTGATTAATCGAGGCCCATGGTGTAGTGGTTAGCATATCTGACCGGCAATCGGAAGATCCCGGGTTTGATTCCCGGGTGGTTACTTCATTTTTCATTTGTTCGTTCTCCCTCCTCATCTTGTGCGGAACGTTCTTCTACACAAGCGTCGTTCTTTACATTAATTATACTGTGTTGTTGTTTGCAGTTAAATATATATATATATATATATATATAATATTAGGTTGTCATAATATATCGTTAGTTTTAATGAAAATATCACCACTAAACCTATCCAATCGTCAATTTACAGGGGTATAATGGAAAAGTACTGCAACTCCTTGTCTTATAGAAAACTGGGAAAAGTGCAGCAAATGCCCATCAAGGCTATTTATGATATTAATTTAAAAAGTGTGTCACATCTTGAAAACTTGCTAAAAAATTACTAAATTTAAACAACTGCAATCTGTGAAAATATGTTGTATAGGTTAGATAATTTTAGACTGTAAAAGGTACCTGAATTTGCAAATATTAATTTAGGACCATAAAAGGTACCTGAATTTGCAAACATTAATTTAGGACCGTAAAAGCGAGGATACCCTAAACACTATATGCTAGTACACTAAAATTACTTATTATTAGCTACTACAACTATGGTAGCAGTACCATTTAGATAAATCTCCTTTTGGAATTTCAGTCAAACCTTTGCTATTGTGCTAGACCAGTGATTACATTACGTTTTATTCGGAAAATGTGAAGCCACTAGGGCCTATCAAGGTAATCCAAGTCATGAGCTACATTTTAATAATAATAATAAAATCTTGCAAAATGTTAATCTCAAGTCAGCTAATTAATATATGACTAAATTTACTACCACCAAAGTAGCCTACACAACTGAAGCTAAGAATTGCCCAATTTATGTGGTAGATGCATTCCTGAACCTTCTGCATAAATTGGGGGAACTATAACATATAATTCAATGTGCTAAGTATCCCCCAACCCTAAGACACTCCAAAAATTAAATAAAATACAATAATAATTATCTGCAAAAAAAAAAAAATACTGTATATTAAATAAATAAATATGTAAACTCATCTGTAAATAAAAGTAAAAATTAGTAATAAGCAGGGTTGTGGAGTCGGTCCAAAATTTTCTGACTCCGACTCCGACTCCACACATTGTAAAAATCCGACTCCGACTCCACACATTGTAAAAAATCTAAAAATCCGACTCCGACTCCTCTACTGTTTCACTCTATAATTATCATAATAATAAGACATTTCATCACCACCACACTAAGTGTGAAATTTTATATTTTATATTTTATATTTTATATTTAAATAAATATTAATTGTATATTCTGAAAATGTAAAAAAAAAATATTAAAAAAACTTAATCTAGGGGCTATCAATGAATAAGGTTTATTGACCAAAAAAACTAAATAACCTAAATGTTAGTATTTAGGATTTAGAAATTAAGGGTGACACAGGACACAAATTGGAGTCGGAGTCGGAAGTTTTTTACCGACTCCGACTCCGACTCCGCCCTGAAACGTGCGACTCCACGACTCCGACTCCACGACTCCGACTCCGACTCCACAACCCTGGTAATAAGAATATTTTTTTGGACTGCATTAATCTGAAACCACACAAATTGCGGGTGCATAAATCAGGGGGTTACTGTATATACAATCTACACACTATCACTGAAAGTCTAAATTTTTCGTAAAATTAACTACAAGCTACTATTTAGTACCATATCATATGGCAAGTCATTCCAAAAATCTGCTACTATATGACTAAAAGTATTTTTGTAGATCAAGTCTACCGTACAAGTCTGTTTTCTAATTTTCGTATTATGCCCGAGTTATCCCATCAGTCTCTAGCAAGAAAAAGTTACGTACATCTAAATTGTCCAAACCTGAAAACATTTTGAACATCTGTATCATATCTCCACTTATACAATGTGTCTCAAAATTAATCATACCTAGTTCCTTTAATCTATCCCTGTATTCCAATCTTCTTAGGTTAGGGATAAGCTTGGTTGCCCTACATTGCGCACCTTCAAGTATATTAATATCATGTCTAAGGTGAGGGGACCAGGCTTGAATGCAGTATTTTAAGTGAGGCTTAACGTAAGAATTATATAATTTACGGATGACTTCCTTACTCTTGTAACTAACATTCCTCTTAATAATACCTAACATTGTATTTGCTTTATTTCTTGCCTCTAAGCACTGCTTAGAAAATTTGAGATCACTACCAATTCTAATGCCAAGATCCCCCAACATCCTCTAACCAGTTCCCTTGCATTTCATAACTAAAGTTTTCATTATTTCTACTGAAATGCGTGACTTTGCATTTTTGAACATTGAATTCCATCTGTCATTTACCTGCCCAAGCAACTAATCTATCAAGATCCTTTTGCAGTTTATACAAATTTTCTGTATTTGTAACTGAGGCAACTACTTTTGTATCATCTGCAAATTTAAAAATTTTACAACCTACTCCTTTCTCTAAATCACTGAGATATAAAATAGAGTTAATGGACCTAAAATTGATTACCTTTTTGAGGCACTGGCCCATTAGAACTGATTCAATAATGTGTGGAAAAATAATGTAAATACTATAGTTATGGGATGAGCTTCACAATTAAACGTGAAATGAATGAATGATGCAAACTCGCCATCAAAAATAAAAAAATTATTCCAACCTTTTATGTATTCAGCAGTACACCTCATCAGGGAATCTTATTCCATGATGAGGTGTACTGCTGAATATGCAAAAGGCTTTGAAATAATTTTTTTCCTTTTCCTTGTAGGTTTACATCAAATATAGTTATATCCCAATAATTTTATAAAATTACTAAAATTATACTACTACTAAATTTGAATTTGATTTTTAAAAGGTATGCTATGACCAACCTCCATGGTCCACCAGTTGGGAACCAGTGTGCTAGACATATCAAAAGCTTTTGATAGGCTCTGGCACAAATTTTTAATTTCCAAACTGCCTTCTTTCAGTTCTTATCTTTTTATCTGTGCCTTCATCTCTAATTTCCTTTCTAGCAGAACTATAGCTGTGGATGGCTACTGTTCTTCTTCCAAAGTTATTAATAGTGGTGTTCCTCAGGGCTCTGTCCTGTCACCCACTCTCTTCCTTTTATTTATCAATGATTTATTAAGTTGCATATCCTGTACTATTTACTGTTGTGCCATTGATTCCACTCTTCACTTCTCCACCCACTTCACAAAGTGTCACTCCATGCTTCACGTAGGACAGCTATGATGCACCTGACCTCTGACCTTTCTACTCTCTCTGATTGGGTCAGAGAAAATTTTGTGGTTGTGAATGCCTCAGAAACTTGGCTCCTTCATCTGTCTACTCATCACAATCTTCTACACAACTATTCCCTTACCTTCAACAAGACACAATTCAATTCTCCCTCGGCTCTTAACATTCTTGGCATTTCCTCGTGTTATCTTTTCTGGAAAAAATCACACGTACTCTCTTTTCCAAAACAACAGCTAACAGGTTAGGTGTGCTGTTACTGGCTCAACAGTTTCTTTACTCCCTGTCAGTTCCTGTTTTTGTACAGGGGTCTTGTCTGCCCATGTCTGGGTATGCTTCTTGCGTGTGGAGTGGCTCAACCCACACAGCTCTACTTGACTGGGTGGAATCAAAGGCTTTTTGTCTCACCACCTCACCACCTCTTACCAACTTTCTTTAATGTCTTGCTTCTCTTTACTATCACTATTATAATGGTCCCTGCTTTTCTGAACACTCTAACTGCATGCCTCTTCCTTTAAGGAGAGTACACAGCAGAGCTGGGCACTTGCGGGTTTTTTTGCGGTACTGCAGTACTACCGCACTACCAAACCGGTACCGCATAACGCAGTACCGCAAAGGATCGCTGAAAGTACAGCCTGTACTTTCAGCAATCCTTTTGCGTTATGCGGTACCAGTTTGGTAGTGCGGTAGTACCGCAGTACCGCAGTAAAAAAAACTGCAAGTGCCCAGCTCTGGTACACAGTACCAGACTTTCGACAGTTTCTCATTGCTTTTCTGTCCAGCCCTCCAATGCAAGGGTTAATTGGTATTTTCAATCTTTCATCTACTCAACTGGTCAGCTGTGAAACAATCTTCCTCAATTCATCTTTTCCCCTGTCTATGGCTCTCTTCTCCCTCTATGGGTGGCCCGCATGACTCCAGATTCCTGGGATCTTGGGAGCATTGCTCCAGTAAATTTGACCATGAGAAAAAGTAAATTTGGGTTTGGGTTTTGTTCATCCGCTAGATCTTATGCAATTTTTTTGCGTATACGTTCTTCTACAAACCAATTTTTTAAAATTACAAATTTAGTTATTTTAAGTTTAGTTGGTAATTCCATATTTAACAATTATTTTTATTTTTTGTTAAGCTTCAATGTTTTGATAATTAAAATTTTATTAAAACATTTTTTTTTTTAATATAAAATTATCAGGATTGGACTATGTTCCATTGATCTCGGCCAGGTTTGATAAATTGGCCAGATAATTACTTGTGCGGTTTTAAGTAATCCACCATGACTCTAGAATTGAAAAGTTTAGTTAAGTTTAAACTTACTTTTACTTACTTTAACTTACCTACTTTTACTTACTCTTCCTTACTTTTACTAAGTTTAAAGCACTTACTTTTACTTACTTTCATTGTACTATATTTACTTACTTTACTCACTTTTACTTATTTGTATTTTTTCAGGTAGTCAATAATCAATAATGGATCCTAATATTGATGAAGTTGGAGAGAAAAGTGAGGGTGTTAAAAGGGGTTACTTTTGTGGTCAATGCAAGAACAAATATTCAAAGAAGCAAAACTGGGAGGAACATTTTAATTCTAAAAAAATATTTGTTACAATACAAGAGGTCCCAGAGTTTGGGCCCACAGCTTAGATATTGCAGTAAAGAAATACCAGGATGAAGTGCAGCAAAGAGATACGGCAAAGCAGTCATTTAGTTTGTTCACAAAATGTGCTAGTGCTATACCTCAGAAAAATGAACTAACTTCATCAACTGCTAATCTAGAAAATGAAACTTTTTCACTAGATGTTTCACAGACTGAAGAAAGTGCTTCTCCTCCACCTAAGAAACAAAAGGTAAGTGAGGAATCTGCGCATCAGACTAACAAAACTGCTTTAGAGGAATTTGAAAATTCCCAAATCCAGAAGACATTGAATGCAATTTTGCGCCTAACAAAAGAAACTCACCAAGCTGTTGTGGTTAATAAAGAGAAGAGTCAAAATATGCCTCCAAGTTCAAGTGTTGCATCCAAATCTAATAAAGCAAAAAGCAACAAATTTGACATTTCCATAGCCCATTTAAGCAAGTGTAAATCAATACAAGAAATCCTGAACAATGATTTGATCAAATCTACATTCAAATTGGTGGAAAAGAAGGATCTTAGGGCATGCTGATGATTCATTTTCAGTACCAAGTGATATAATGGAAAACATTGCAAATAGTGACACTAATATGCCTGATGTAGATATAGCTGTTGAGGATGAAGATGATGATAATCAAGAAGATATTGATGATGCTTCTGATGATAAAATGTTTACATTATATTGCATAGCTTGCACAGACCCCAAAGCATGTGCTTCAGACAAACATTCTAACAAAAAGGTTACTTCAATGTTAAAGATTTAACCTATGTATGCAAACAAGGAGAAAATCAAGAGAGATGGTTTAGAAATCTGAAAACCCACCTGAAGAGACATTTAATTAAACTTCAGCATCATCAAAGAGCTGCTGTTTATGAAGTGATGAAAACATCTTCTCGGAACACTACTAAACGCATAGAAGACATGTGGCAACATCTTGTACTACATAATGAAAACAAACACTGCATGGGCTCTATATCCAGTACTTCTAGCTGTATTACATAGGTCAGGTTGTGAGGTTGGAAATTTGAATCATAGCACACATGCGTGCGAGACAATTTGTGAGCTATTAGATAATCAACTTAAAGAACAAACTGTAAAGTGGTTCTTAGAACAAACTTCAGTAACAATAACAGCTGACATTGGAACAATTTTGGGATTAAGCATGCTAGTTGTATTAGTTATGAGTGAAGAAGATAAGACTGTAAAACTTGCTGGGCTAAATTTAGTACGCAGCAAATCAGGAGTTTATTTGGCCAATGAAATTTTTGATGTGTTGAAGTCTCCTAATCACTTGAAACTATCTGAAGAAGCAATTAAATCCAAGGTATCTGGAATGGTTGGAGATGGGGCTTTTTGTAAGGACAATGAGCCATTTAAAAATGAAATGAAAAAGTTGTTTGGAGAAAATTTCAAATTTCGATGGGACTTAATGCATCTTGTGAACAGAGCCCATGTTGATGCATTGAAGAAAATTTGTAAACTAAGTGAGCTTTTAGACTTTATTCAGAATCTCACTTCAAATCTGAGATCAGGCCTTGACTATACCAATATGGTTCTTGACAATATCATTGGTTTTAAGAGACCAAAACTCAAATCTGATACTCGCATGGTTAATTACAAATTTGATCAATTTGACAGATTTGTGGAAAATCGTGTTTTTTGATCATCCACAAGAGAAAGAAATTAGTGCCAAGTTCTATGTATTGATTTCCTATGTAACAAAGATTATGTTGCAAGTAGCTCAAAAAACCACAGTTAGTGCAGAATTTGTAGAAAAATATATTTTATAAAGAAGGAGGGAAAACTGTTATGTTAAGAGTGATGGAAACAATTTCCAAATTAGCTAATGGAGGAAATGCAAATGATGTAGTTTCTGAATTTAAGCACGATACCACAGGGCAGCAAAAGGAACTAACAGCTGAGGATTACATCCTAAATGAAGTTTACAAATACATCAAGAAACGTTCTGATTACTACCAGGTTGCTGAAGTTGCTAGACCATCCAGAACCAGATCTGAAAGTAGTTTTACAAAAGACTCAGTGATAAATTGGCTGACAGAATATATAGAACAGCTGTGGAAAGGAATCACAGAGAGATTAAAGCATTTTGATAAAGATGGATCAACTGCCTGGAGTGAAGCACCAGCTGAAGGGACATTCTCCATTCTTGGTTACATTGTTGAACACAAAGGATCCATTAAGCCATCTCATTTGACTAAGCTGTGCAGAATTGTGAAGGAGGGTCCAGCTCCAGGCACTAGATCTGCTGTAATGATCACACAGAAAGCCATTGATCAGTGGCCAAGCATACATGGCGGTAAATTCACAACAAATGCCTACATGCAAGGTCTAACATCGTCCACTGTTGCTGCTGCAATGAATAAATAAACGTAAGGTGAGTTATAAACTGTACATTATTGTATTATTATGTTTAGCTAAAACAATTTGTAATTGGTATGTCGTCAATTCAAGAGTTTACTATCATTAACCTATCTAGTGGTGTAAGGGGAAAAAAGTAAATTCAGAGCTGTGCTCCAGTAAATTTTTTCAAATCTGGAGTCATGTGGGTGGGGGGCATTTGCCCTTGGCCCGTGGTGGCTCGTGACTTTCAGTTATGGGGGTGCTGCCTCAGAAATTGCGAACAATTGTGCCAATTTTATATAGGTATATATGAGAGAGAGAGAAAGCCGAATAGATAAATAGATAACTACTCACTACTCAGTCATAAAAATAAGTAAAATAGTATCATAAAATCAATTATAGGGTACTTATGCTTAACAGGTAATTTCGAATTTGCCAAAAATTTTATTTATAAAAAATTCCGTTCTTCTGTTTTTATTCTGAGTGAAAAAATATTCAAAGAAATGAAAGCTATATATTGTAAATAATCCAATTATTATATAATTAACTTCAATCTCACGACAAAAAATAAATGATAACGAATCATTGATAAATGCAATTCAAAAATTAAATTTTGAATTAGCAAACGATACAGCAACACAACTACCATGTCAAACAAACAAATTGGCACTGCTCTGTCCACAGTGCTTTGGATCCTCTTAAACCCGTGATTCTGACTCGCTCTTTGTACGTCCACCACCGAGGTTTCAAGTGTTTCGAACAAAATCTGGAACTGTTAAGTACACAGTTCCACGGGAAGGCTGAAGCTACTTTCATGATTCATTCGTTTGGCATTGAAATAGTTTAAGGAAAAAAGGATATAATCTGATTTAAAAACTCAAAGTTCATTGAAAAAAAACAATCAGAGAGGCTATTTTAAATATTTAAATATAAAGATCATAAGATCATGGGGGTGCTGCAGTTCCACAGTGCCTACCTGCGAGCCACTCCTGCTTGGCCCCTCCTTCCTACATAAAAAAAAATTATTATTACTGTACTTTACTAAGTATAAATAATAAAAGTATGTTTTATTACCTAAACAACTGAATTACCCCACTTACTTTTATTGTGTATTAATATTGGTTCCCATTTTTAGTATTTAGCTACATGAGTGAAAATATTTGTTATAGGCCTAAAATAGCCTACATTATTATTCGAGGAACTAACAAACCACAAAATCATGGTGCAATTTAGGAAGGAGAAAACAAATTTTATTGGTTTGAATCATTTTAGTTTTATATCAAGAAGTGGAAGTGAAAAGACATTCTTTGTTGTGCTCCCAAGTTTTTAAGTGGTAAATAAAGCAATTATAGTATTAATTCTGTGATTATTACAGTGTAAATAGTGGCAAAACTTTACTATCCAGACACAGGTCAGAAGCAGAATTGGTGAGAATTCACCTACACTCATGATGCAACTGATGTTATGAACTTATGACATCAAAGAAAACCATAGAAATTTCTCCCAATTAATACAAAGCTGTGTACATACATCATTCAGTTATGTTTAGGCTATTCCTATCTTACACATGGTGAGACATGCAATTTGAGTGTGTTTGTTTTCAACATTAAATGACTTAAACTAGCCAATTGAAGGACTTGCCTATTTAAAAATTTAATAAAGTGGTTTATGTTGTGGGAAGTGCTTTAGTAGTATAAAATACATAAAAATTATGAGATGTTTTTTGGTACATAATTAGGACAATGTAGCATAGTATTTTTTTATGCAAGAAGGATTGGCCAAGGGCAAATGCCCACAAAAGTGGCCACCCAACAGGAAAAGAGAGCCAAAATCAAGGTCCAGGATTTTTGAGATGCCTGGACACTGCATTTGAAAGATTGGAGGTCATAGACAGAGGGAAAAGATGGATTGAGAGAGAGATTGTTCCAGAGTTTACTGGTTGAGTAGGCAGATGAAAGATTGAAAATACCAATTAACCCTTGCATTGGAGAGTTGGACAGAAAAGGAATGAGAATGTATCAAAAGTCTGGTGCTGCATGCTTTCCTTGAAGGAGGAGGCATTCAGTTAGAGAGTTCAAAAGAGCACTATGCATTATCATAGTGATAGTAAGGAGATAGTGAGGCAACACTGCAGTGAAGAAAGAGAAATTGAAGATAAGCCTATACCTAGTATAGGCCTAGGTACAGGTGAAATGTGATGTGATGTAATAACCAGGGCATAATAAGAAAATTAGAAACCAGACTTCTCAATTGGATCTACAAAAATACTTTTTTTAATCAGTGCTAGATTTTTAGAATGACTTACCATATGATGTGGTAAATTGTAGCTCCTTAGTTAGTTCTAAGAAAAATTTTGATGCTTTCAAGAATGAAGGGACAGTTTGTAGATTGTAAATAGTATATATTCTTAGCTTGTTATGTAGGCTACTTTGTAGCTCTGTAAATAGTTTTATGTTAATTAGCTAGCTGACTTGAGATTGACATTTTGCACAATTTTATTATAAAATATAACTTATGACTTGGATAACTTTGACAGGCCTGATTGGTTTCCTGTTTTCCAAATGAAATGTAACGTAGGTACCCACTTAGTCAAAGGCCTGCAGGATTATTTAGGTCTCAATGTATTAAATATTAAAATACTCTTAATAGTTTCATAAAACCTAGACCTAGGCAGGTAGGCTTTTGACTACTTAGGTACCTGGGCCACCACTAGGTTAAGTTGTTCTAAGTATGTACGGTAATTATATAAGTTTGAGATATTTCTAGAAGAGGCAATTTGCATTTAGACTTTGTAAAAGGTAAAACCAGTTGGTAAAATTTAGAGGTCATAATAGCTTAGCAGGTAATAGGTTAGGTTACATTGCATTGCACTTCATTTGGAAAACATGAAACCACTCAGGGCCTATTAAGGTTATCCAAGTCATGAGCTATATTTTATTATAAAATTGTGAAAAATTTAAAACTCTAGTTAATTAACATGCAACCATTTACAGTACCTACTACAAAGTAGCCTCTGTAACAAGCTAAGAATATAGGTACTGGTATACTATTTACACTCTACAAACCATCTCTCTCATTCATGAAAGCATCCAGTTTTTTCTTAAAACTAACTAAGAAACTACAGTGCCTGCGAAAAGTATCCGATCACTCAAGAAAATACAATATTTTCCCTTAATATTCAGAGACACGTAATTCACTTTCTATTTGTTCTAGCGACATCTGGTAACTTTGAGGTTGCTCGCTGATATGAGAGCTATCCAACGCATTCTCAAATTAGTGTTCTGGTAGCCTTCGTGCGGGTGGCTGTGTCTCAAATTTGTCAGATTTCACTGTTTGTGTAAATTTCTTGATTTTTTTTTTTTTTACAGAAAGTGGTGTAAATAAAATTTATATATAATGTGTGCTAAAAAACAACTTAAGAGTGATTGTCGAGGTGCTATTGTTGCTTTGCATGCATGTGGGAAATCACAGAGACAGATAGCTAGGAATTAAACATATCCCAAAGTACCGTTAATTTATGGGTTTCACGGGCTAAGAACAATGGTGGCCTAACCACGCCAGTCCCTAAAAAACGATCTGGCAGACCGAGAAAAACAAATTCGCGAACAGACAAACTTATGAAACGTTTAGTATTGAAAAACCCAACAATAACTGCGAAAGAAATAAAATTTAATATGAATAATTTGTTATCTGGTGTTTCTGAACGAACTATCCAGGAGCGGCTCCAAAAAGAACTCGGATTACCATCTCGCCATGCTGCTAAGAAACCGTTCATTTAAAAAAAATGCGTAAAAAACGTGTCGCATTTTGTAAAAAAATACATTCATTGGACTGTTGATGACTGGAAGAAGGTTTTATTTAGCGATGAGTCGACATTTTTGACATTCAGAAGTTGTCCAAAAAAGGTTCGCCGGCCTATTGGCTCAAATAGGATGGACCCTAAATACACCCTAAAGACAATGAAACCCTCCAAGTGTGATGGTTTGGGGTTGTTTCGGTTACTATGGGCGTGGAAACTTATATTTTCTTCCGAAGAACACAACTATGAATGGTGCACGGTATTTAGCAATGCTACAGGATAAACTTCTAATGGCAATGGCAATCCAAAGGACAAAAACATACATGCATGATGGTGCACCATGTCACAGGCCAAAATAGTGACAAAATGGATTACTGACAATAAATTTGATATTTTGGATTGGCCTGGTAATAGTCCAGATCTCAATCCGATAGAAAATCTGTGGCTAATAATAAAAAATAGGTTGAATGCCACGACACTGGCTCAGTCGAAAAATTACAAGAGGCCATCAAAAAGGTATGGTGCAAGGAAATATCAGTGGAAGTTTGTCAAAACTTGATTAAATCCATGCCAAAACGTCTAGAACAAGTCATCCAAACCAAAGGACAGATGACAAAATACTAATATAAGGTTAGTATACATTTAAACATTGTTTTTTATGTAAAAAATACAAATTTCAAGGGTGATCGGATACTTTTTGCGGGCACTGTACTGTTCACCACATCATATGGCAAGTCATTCCAAATATCTACTATAATAGTATGACTGAAAAAGTATATTTTGTAGATCCAGTCTACAAGTCTGTTTGCTAATTTTCTTTTGCCCTTGAGTTTTTCCATCAGACTCTAATGAGAAAAAGTTACTTACCAGGTAATGTAAATTGTCCAAGCCTGAAAAATTTTGAATATCTCCCCTCAAACAATCTCTCAAAACTAAACATCCAGTTCCTTTAATCTTTCCCTGTATTCCACTCTTCTTGGTAAGGTAAGGTTATTAATTATGGGCTCTCTCTAGATTCTTGAATATTACCAATATCTATTACTTTGACCAGGTTTATACAGTAAACAACCCTTGTTATTCATGGTTTTGGTTATTTTAAATTTATGTACTGTATGCTGATTCCACTATTCATGGTATCAAGTTTTGCTTATTCATGGTTCATGCCAACCACATTTATGCAGCTGTTTACTGTAGCAGTGTGTTGAGAGAGTGGCCCATACCCCAGTCTATCAGGGAACTGTCTGAAGATGTGCAGAACAATGTCTCAGTGTTCATGACTGCAGTATCATCTAGTCCAAATTAAGAAATAAATTAGGAGTTGATAAAGCTTCTAAACTTGTATTTATTTATAAATGCTTCAGCAAATAATTTTAAATAAATTTAGAGGCTGCATCTATAAACTTAAAGGCCAAAGAGCAATATTTTTTCCTTTGTGTTTATTTTGCTATTTGGTACTGTACCATATATTAAAGGATTTTTATTTTTTTAGTATTTGTTTATATGCACAAAGTCATAAGTCAAATGTTTAATTTTTTAGTTGTTTATGGTTAGGCTATTCATTTCTCTGCTTTTTTTATATTTTTCAGCATTTAAATTATATAAGAAATACTAAGAGTTTTCAGTTTGCTCCAAGTTATATATAGGGTGTCCAATGTCCATAAATGATTACCCTGATTAAAGTATGCTATAACTTTTAAATAAACACTCGTATTCAAACAGTTTTAATCATAAGTAGATAAACGTACGAAGTTTTGATACATAGCTAATGAACTTAATAAACTTCCACATGTGCACTCCTAGTGGCACATAAAATGTCTAAATGGTATTCACACACCACACATTTTCCAACATTTGTGGGTTAACTGTTGCAATTGCATCCATAATGCGTTCTCGCAATGTCCTGATATCTGGAACAACTGTTGCATAAACCAAATCTTTAACATGACCCCAGAGAAAGAAATCTAGCGGGGTAATGTCTGGTGATCTTGGGGGCCATGGGATTGGCCCGTCCCTGCCAATCCATCAATTTGGAAATGTTGCATTGAGAGTTTCACGAACAACATGTGCCCAATGAGGGGGTGCCCCATCTTGTTGGAAGATGACAGTTGGCTGTCTGTCCTGCAGCTGGGGGATGGCGTAATTGGTGAGCATATCCAGGTACACAGTTGCGGAAACAGTGTCTACCACTGCGCTTTCCCTTCCCTTTTCCACATTTCCAGTTTCCAAGAATTTTTTCATCCACAACTTAACTTCACATCAGGTAGATTCTTTCCATACTTTGTTCTGAACCTTCGCTGAACACAGACAGGAGATTTTGTTTCTGCAAGCCACAAAACACATTGTGCCTTCTCTGTCACAGATGCCATCTTAACTGAACAGCTACTACAGCGCTCATAGCGGCGAATGCGGTAGATGAAACACACCAGCACAGAAACTGTGTGTACGAAATCACCTGTAAAAAGAAAACGGATGTAAGATTTGTCATTAAAACATGAGAGCATACTGTTTTCAGGGTAAACATTTATGGACACCCTGTATATATATATACAGGGTGTACATAAAGTCAGGATCTATTTTTGTGAAGCACTTGGAAATTATATGGAATTCAATCATAAAATGATAAAGTGGTAACATTTATTAAATAATTAAGAGTAGGATTCGACGTGATGCCCATTAGTATCCCTGCACAGCTCAAATCATTCTGCAGCATTTCTAAACACATTCTGGAGCATTTGAGGGGTTATGTTATCTGCAGCAGTTCGTATACGTGTACGTAAGTTTTCAAGACTCATAATCTTCGTCTGATAGACGTGCGATTTGATAAAGCCCCATGCAAAGAAATCTAAAGGGGTTAAATCTGGTGATCTCGCTGGCCAAGGTCTGTTGCTTCCGCGTCCAATCCAGCAATTTGGAAAGTGTCCATTTAGATAATCCTGAATAATTTTGGCATAGTGACAAAGAGCACCATCATGTGATAGACGACGGGGATAGGATTGTTAGTACCATCGTCTATCAACATGATGGTGCTCCTTGTCACTATGCCAAAATTGTTCAGGATTATCTAAATGGACGTTTTCCAAATCGCTGGATCGGACGCGGAAGCAACAGTCCTTGGCCAGTGAGATCACCAGATTTAACCCTTTAGATTTCTTTGCATGGGGCTTTATCAAATCGCTCGTCTATCAGACGAAGATTACGAGTCTTGAAAACTTACGTATACAAACTGCTGCAGATAACAACCCCGCAAATGCTCCAGAATGTGTTTAGAAATGCTGCGGAATGATTTGAGCTGTGCAGGGATACTGATGGGTGTCACGTCGAATCCTACTCTTAATTATTTAATAAATGTTACCACTTTATCATTTTATGATTGAATTCCATATAATTTCCAAGTGCTTCACAAAAATAGATCCTGACTTTATGTACACCCTGTATTAAAAACAAAAATGGTTTTTTACCAACCCTGCTTACACCACGCTCTGACAAAACCCTCTTTCTTCCAGTTTGGACTAAGTTACATGTACAGTACTTCCTTGGCAATATGTTTCTTATGGTATCTGACTGTACCTTCACTTATCTTCAGCATTTTTGCAATACTTGTATTGGAATAATTACCCATTTTAACAAGAGCAGTCAATTCTCCGAAGTCTTGGCTATATAACTCGCATTTTTGCAGACATTTGCCCTTGGCCCCTCCTTCCTACATAAAAAAAGTTGTGGTTTTACAATAATTGTTTAGATAGAGTTAAGAACATGCTTTAGGCAAAGTCTAATGAAGCTGCAAGTGCAATGACTTGTGGACCTTAGCATTGCAAGTGATAAGACTAGTTTAGCTAATAAGGTTAATACAGCCATTAGACCAGAAACTAGGCAAAATACAGGAAATGTTCATATTAGTGGTAGTGAGGTTTAGCATATGCCTAGTTTGTGTCAGTGACAAGGATGCAGGTCCAAGTAAAGGTAGGATAGATAAATGACATAAAGTCAAAGGGCAGGCAAAGAACAGGATTAGAGAAAATTATAATCATGTGGTAGTATATAACTAATAACCAATTTAAAATACTTGGTAATTTAGATGGAGATAAATTGCGAATTTATCATGGTTGGGGGCTATCATTAGGAATCAGGGCAATGAATTTTGCAATAAGGAAAGGAAAACCCATAGAAGAATGTGCATTTCAGGAGTTAATACAGTCGGGTCCTGTATTATGTGAGGGATACATTCCTGGAAAACCTCACTTAATCTGGATTTGCATAATCCAGAACATTAAGTCTATGGAAAATAAGGACCAAGATTTGATAATCTAATTTCATAATAAATACTCGTATTTCATAAAAAAAGGATAAACACAAAATTAAGTAGTAAATAGTATTTACTTACAAATTACCGTACATATAGGAAAGAGAACATTAATATAAACATAAAATTTAGTAATTAATAGTACTTAGCTATGTACTGTAATCTGCATTTACAAATTAGATGGAGGATCATCAGCTTCCTCCTCTTGTGATGAGGTAGTGGAAGTTGAGGGAGCTCCTGCATAAAATGTTTAAAGAACAATGTAATCTGCTGCTGCTTTGCATTCCTCTGTAAGTCTTTGTGGAGCTTCTTTGTAGCATGTAATGAGTTGACCAATGCCCCTCTTGAAATTAAGGGCTTACTCCATGATCAGGTCCAATTCCACCATTCTATCACCCAAATTTCAAGCATCACCTCAGAACTCCTGTAAGTCTTTGCTGCTGCACAGCAATATTTTCGCATATACAATATTTTATATTTGCATTCTGCGGATAATTGGTCATGTTTTATAACTCGTGTATATGACATTTTGTGTAATACAGGACCCAACCCAATTTCTAATGTCAATGAGGTAGTGAAGAAGTTTCTGAAAGCTGTGGTAAAAAATTGTTTATGTATCATAGGTATAAATGATTTGATAACTGATAAGCAAGGATAAAGATGGTAGATTTAAGTTAAATAGAAATTCAGAAGTAAACAAAAGTATAGAGAATTGCTTCATAGTTTAAAAAATATGCAGAGTACATGTTTTGTACAAGTTTTTTTACCAAGGGTTGGAGTAAGCATAGAGTTTACAAGTAGAATTTTAGCCTTAAATAATAAAGGTAAGCAGCTGTGTAGTGAAGAAGTTAAGTTCATAGATTGTGAAGTAATTTTATTGACAGGAGGGATCTTTACAGTAAGGATGGATTACATGTTGGTAGAAAGGGAACTTCTTTTTATGGCAGACCTTTAGAGAACAATTGAAGTTTTTGGAGTTCTTATTTTTGTATTAAAGATTTTGATGAAATTCTATGAGAGAGATTTTACTTTAGTATGAAGTGAGTGAACTTATGCCTAGAGGGCAAGTAAAAACTGGTAGCCCACTACACTACAAAGAGGAATAGTTTTGCATTTGAGAGCACTTTTGTTTAATTTTTAGACTCCTTGTACTTTAACTTAAGAATTAATTCTGTTGTGTAAAAGTTAGTACAGAAAAACCCCACTGTATCCACAAATTCAGAATCTGTGATTTTCATATCCACAACATTTAATACATTTTGTGATATGACCCACCAGTGGGTCGTATTGCAAAGAAACATGTTAAAATGTGCATAAAAATTGTATCAGTGAACCCTAACCTTCATATCTGCAAACTTTCAGCATCTCTATTTCTTCCTTATCTTCTTTCTTCTCTGGAGATACCTGAGCCCTTGGAAGCCATTCTTCATAAGTTTTAAATTGTGTGATATGTCAGTTTGCCAGCTCTTCCCACAGTCAACCTGTTTTGTTTTGCTGTATGAATTACACCATAAATACTAAAACTTCTCTCTGTTGCTGCAGTAGTTGGCGGCATATTAGTATGTTGATTGCTACTTTACCAATTTGGAGCCAAAACAGGTACCTTTCCACACACTTGAGGATCTACACTCTGAGCTGATTTTATTAATACAGTTTCCAAAAAAAATCCTTCTATGGCTCTGTACTTTGCCAGTTCTGCAATGACATCTACAAAAGGACCATCCCATACTTCATTGTCACTAAATTATCAATGAATTTAGTCCCTTGTATTTGGTCATCTCCAATAAGGCATTCACCATTATATCTTGGGTCAATGACATTGCCTGCAAAATGAATTTCTCTTAAAGCCAATCCTTTCTTTTCTCAGGATTTTGTAACAAATCTTTTTCCTCCTGTTTAGACAGTGGGCTTTCAGGGAAGGAGTTTCTTAAAATGAGCACACATTTCCTTGAAACATCAGCAACCATACTTATTCTTGGCTTGTCAGATTCCAGAATTGTAATCCATTTCACAATTGGGCTGATCAGTCGTGCAGTTTTTGAACATGCACCCAAAATACTACTTCATCTAGGATGACATGGTGTTGCGCTTGCTCAGAGTATTTTCTAATTTTTATTTTATAGCAAACAGTTTTAAAAATGTTTTCTATCTAACAAACTCTTTAAACAAAAGAGAATTGAACCCCACCTGGTTTTAACTGGCAATTTTGGTGCGCAAGTGTGTGTGTTTCTGAATTTCACTGAAATGTGCTCTCCCATGTGAGAATTAGTAATCTCCTTTACAATATATTTAACATTAGCCTCAATTTCTTCTACAGACTTTTTAAGTGATTGATGTCACTAATCAGTAAATTCAATGTATGTGCAGTGCAAATGGCATCTATCTGCTGCTACCTATTACTGGTAATGCAAACATTCACCAATTTTTCAATTTAAAGCCTCAGACATTGGTTACATGACCTATTTTCATATATTTGTAATGTAATGATGCATTGATGTTTTGGATAATGTATTTTTTATATTATTGGTGATTATTTTGGTAGTGGTATAGGTAATATAATTATATTAATATAATATGTATGTATACCGTATATATTGCATATGTATGTTTATATATATATATTATATAATATTGAAAACTGAGCCCCCAATTGATTTGATTTTTCAGTATGCAAACTTCTATAAGGTTGTATTTCACATATATGATATCCTTAATGAAAAAAAAATGTTTTGAAGTACTTAAGCGAGTTGTTGCAGTTATCTAGGCTCTCTCATCCCAAGGACTAGCATTCAGAGCTACAAATGAACACTGGCTCACCTTCAAATGGTAATTACTTGATGATACTTGAGCTTATTGTACAATTTGAACCTTTCTTGGCAGAATATATTAAGTGCTATGGTAATGTTAGTTCAGGTACATCTTGTCCAAAACTACTTGTAATGAATTCATTGAAATTATGGCAGCTAGATAACGTACTGGAAGCAATAACAGCCGAGGTCATAACTATTAAATATTATTCCATAAGTGTGGACTCATCTCCAGATATATCACACATGGACCAGCTATCTTTCATAATTAGGTATGTTGATGAAGATGGTGTCCCTGTGGAGAATTCCTGGGGTTTATTCCAACCCTGGACACCAAGCTCAGAAATTATTTGAAGCTGTTGCCAGTACACTGAAAGTCACAAATTGACTTACAGAATTGCGGAGGACAAGCCTATGACAGTGCCAGCAATGTGTCTGGCCCATATTCTGCCCTTCAAACTCAGATCAAGGAAAAGAACCCCTTAGCTATATATATCCCCTACTCACCATATTCACTCAATCTTGTGGGAACATGTGCAGCTGAATGTGATCAAAGAGGCATTCCATGTCAAGTGTACACACTTTTTGGTGATTTCTGCCACTCATCTCACCAATTTAATGATTTTTGGTGTGGTAGTTGGGTATGATGAGTAATGAAGCATGACCAAATTTTAGCCACTTGGGTCAAATAGTTTGGGAGTAATGACCCCCCCCAAAATTGGGGTCAGCAGTGTAACCTCGTGATTTTGAAAGGTCATAACTCAGGATCTAATGGATGGATTTTAATGACCTTGGTGTCAAAATGCTCAGAAAAGACAGCAGAATAACTTTAATTTTATGCACAGAGTGCTACATTCCATTAAAAAAAGTTGCATTTATATTTCACCTTTGACCTTGACCTCAGGTCAGAGTTCAAAATTCAAGGTCATGAAAATTGGCATAAGTAAAGGCCTTTAGATGAAGCATATTCAAGCAAAAAATTGGAGTGGGATCTCCATGGGTTTGCTTTCTACAAGCATTTGAAATTGTGCATGTTGAAAATTTTGAGCATTTTTATTTGATAACTTCACAAATAGTTCATATATATACATATTATAATATAGCTACATACATGATTTGATATATACCTATAGGTAAGCATCAAGATTTTTACAAACAAATTATTTGGTTCTCTAAAAGTATCAATTTTTATCACAAATCCTATATAATTTTTGCAGTTAAAAATAACTTGAAATTTAGGTGTTGAAGTTTGAACAGTGACTAACTTGTACAGGTATTTCTGATGAATTAACACTTCATATTGCTGTGCGGAACCTGAAAAATATAAATTTTATACCTATTAAAAATTTAAGTAAAATTATCATGATAAGGAGTTGTTTAAAATTAATTAATTAGCAAGGTAGGTAATTAAACCCCTTAGTTACCTCCCAAGGCCTAGGTGTGTACCTTGTTCCAACTTCTGAAGGACCTAGGCCTAGATACTATGCAGGGTGCCAAAACAGGTTTTTTCTTCATTCCATATTAGTTTAGAGACATGGGCGTCCGGAGGGGGGGGGCAAGAGGGGGCAGTTGCCCTCCCTTGGAAATTTGTGTTTGGTCAATTTCACTGAAACTTACACAATTATAGTTAATCATAGTATCATATAACATATAAAAAATGGACTTGACTGGTAGAAAAAAAAATGCACTGCGACCACTACGAGTAAAAACCATCATCTCCCCTTATCATAGCCTGCTTTCAGTGCTAAATTTATGTACTTAGTATTACTAAGTACATAAATTTAGCACCGAAAGCAGGCTATGATAAGGGGAGATGACAGTTTTTACTCGTAGTGGTCGCAGTGCATTTTTTTTTTCTACCTAATAAAGAACTAATAAGAACTAAGAACTAATAAGTTAGTTTTGCCCCCCTTTGCGAAAAATCCTGCGGATGCCCCTGTTTAGAGATCTTATATATTCTACTGTATGGCAGAAACAAGCATAGGCATCAGGCACGCGCTTGTGGAGAAAATAAATTTTCTAAGCTACTAGGATTCTAACCCAGGACCATTTATTACAGTCATAGCTCTAATGACTAGAGGGTTAGAGGGATTTCCGCTATTTAATAATTTAATATTAGGAAGCTGTACAATTTAAGATAGACTAATACTTAGAACTGTATTCATAAGTGTAATTATTAAAATATAGTTAGTTACAGTATATAGGCATACATGTCAATAAGCAATTTAAATAGCAATACTCACATTTTCCATGCAGTTGTTTTTTATTATATGTTTTTGACAATAAGTTTGTATCCAGTTTCTTGATTACTTTTTAAGATGACACTTTTCAGGATCATATTGGCTTCATTGGTTTCCTTTTTTGTGATTGTATATGTTCTTCTAGTAGCTGTCGTTGGGTTTATGATTGTGAGGATGTCGGACAAATCTACTGTAAGTATATCAGGATTTTCAGGATAAGTAAATGACTTGTTTGGGCCACAAGGGTGAAGGAAGTTTACTTTCACTTCACCCTCACCAGGATATGTTTCCATCACACACCCAATCCACCAGTGGTTATCATACTCCACTGTTACATATCCTGTGACATTTTCAATTAATTGAGTGGCTTGTTGAGGAGAAGCGAATTCCTTTCGACTTTCAACTGAGGCGCTGTACATTTGTACTTCTAAACAATTTTTTATCAGTGGTATGAATGAATGTAATTTTTGAGTTCCTGGTATGGTTCTCGCTTTTGATAAAATTGGATCTAAAAATTCTTTCTCATTTGAGTATTGTTCTTGTGTTGCAAAGCTAAAAGACATTTGAGTCAATTTTAAGGAACAGAAATCAAAAAGATCTTTTGGGGACAGAATTTTATTTTCATATGGCCTACGAAGACTTTCTGTTGATGCTTCCTCTGACACCATCTGATGGTCCCTTGCCATGGCTGGTAGCAAAAAAATGCCACTCAGCCTTAACTCCAAATTCTTCATGGTGGTGGCATAAATTTAAAAAGTTTTTGCAGTTTTTGTATTGACCTCCGCATCCGTTGGTAAAATAGATAATTCTGTTTAGTAGCTGAAAATTTGACTTAAGATGATTTATTAAAACTTTCAGGAATAGATGCACTGCAACAGTATCATGTGTATTACACTCTGAGATAATAGTTAGAGAGCTATGATTTACTTTTTCTTGCTCTTTGTAATAATAACCCATGGATAAAGAATGCTTGGCAATTATTCCAGTGAAATCCTTGAGCACAATGTTGGACTACAAAGGAACAGTTTTCGGAAAAGTCCCCAATCACCAAAAAATTGCCTTCATCCAGTTCATTTTTTCTTTTTTCTAAATACTTGGCTTGTTGTTTGGCAATGAAATCATGATGCCTTAGTCGAGTTAGTTGAGAAATAAAGGTATCTAGGAAATCTTCTAAATTTTGAATAACACAGTCCAGCTGAGATTGATCTGTTGTTGTCCACTGTTTGTACAGGATTTCATCAATACCTTTTTCTTTGTAACATGTAAGAGTTTCCTTTAGTGAATCAGGTTGAGGGCATCAATCACTCTCTTAAATAGCAAGAAGGTTGACTTTTGTCACAAATAATTTTGCTGAAGTGCAGTGGTAACTACTCAACAGAGTTTCTTCCTCACTGGTAATTTCTGCCATTCTAAAACCTGTCATCATTAACTTAACATTCTGATGAATTGTGCAGACGCACACACTGTGTGTCCCACTTGCTCCTGCCAAAACACATTCTTTGGGGTGTAGCATCGCAAATTTCGAAAATCCTATATAGAGAGAGCTGGAAACTTAAACTTAAATTGTTGATATGCTTCTTTTAGATTACATAAAAAACCTCTATTTTTTTTGTTCACCATTTTCTTTTATTGTTACGCAGTTTTTCTTGCCTGCCATTTGTCTACTTATTTCATTTCTAAAAAACTCTTCAACAATGTTAGTTACTTCCAGTGGCAATTCCTTCCCCATCTTTGGATTTGGTGATGACAATACTCCCTTTTCTTTTGCAAGCTGCTGAGCTTGAACAGTTAAATTCTTGAATTAGTTTTCTTATACTCATTGATGGTGCAAAAACAGAGAATCATAATTTGGTCGTGTTTATCTGAGTTTTGATATTTATCTTTCAATGTTTGGACAACTACTGGCTTGGACAGTTTGTCTACATTTGATGGACCTGGCTCTTGAGGAATTTCACCTACCATATCTAAGTGTCTTCTTACTGAACTTTGTATTTTGGCCATTTTTGTTGGGAGGTATGCTTCATTTCTTTGAATCTTGCGCTTGACAATCAGACTTTCCCCAATCATGGCGATTGTCTCATTCATTGCTGACAATTCAGCCTTCCTGTCAACAAAAACATCATCTGATGACACG
The DNA here is from genome assembly GCA_023014485.1 of Bathynomus jamesi. Taxonomy (NCBI): domain Eukaryota; kingdom Metazoa; phylum Arthropoda; class Malacostraca; order Isopoda; family Cirolanidae; genus Bathynomus; species Bathynomus jamesi. The sequence continues at coordinate 641,700 of JAJOZX010002275.1, forward strand.
GTTTCCATAGTAGTATCAGATGAGCTTGATGATAATATTTCTGGTTCTGCTATATTTTGAACTTGTAAAATAGGTAAGAAAATTTTTTTTCTGCATGTGAACATAACTTTTGGCCTGGCTTCAAATGATTTAGAAATTTTTTTATCAGTGATTGTGAAGCAGGCTGAAGATCAGAAGATTTCAATTTATTGTGGGAATTGAATGGATCGCAACAATATTTTGATGACATTTTATCAGCATATAGTCAAAACCTGAACACATGTAAATTTAACATGATTAAATATACAAATTATATAGGTACTGTGATAAAAATTATTGTTCTATTAGAGCAGCAAATACCTTAATATTTGCAAAAATGCAGCCAGCGCACAGCAAAACCTAGCTGTTCATCCTTCCACACAATAAAGAAAGTGGTTGGTAGATAAATGGGTACCCTAGGTGGCCTAGTGGTTAAGACACTGGGCTGCTGATGGGGTGTGGTTCGGATTCCATGTTAAACTGTAGGTCTAAGGTGGAGTGAAAAGCTTGACCTTCGTCAGAATGAACAATTCGGGCAGAAGCTAACCAAAGGTGTATATATGAACTATTTATGAAGTTATCTTAAATAAAATGCTGTGGAAAGCAAACTCATGTAGATCCCACTCCAATTTTTTGCTTGAATATGCTTCATCTAAAGGTCTTTACTCTTGCCAATTTTCATGACCTTGAATTTTGAACTCTGACCTGAGGTCAAGGTCAAAGGTGAAATATAAATGCAACTTTTTTAACATAATGTACGTACTCTGTGCATAAAATTAAACTTATTCTGCTGTCTTTTCTGAGCATTTTGACACCAAAATCATTCAAATCCATCCATTAGATCCTGAGTTATGACATTTCAAAATCATGAGGTTACGCTGCTGATCCCAAATTTGGAGTCATTACTCCCAAACTATTTGACCCAAGTGGCTAAAATTTGGTCATGCTTCATTACTCATCATAACACCAAAAATCATTAAAATCAGTGAGGAGACCTGACCTAAGGTGTGTGCACTTGACATGGAATGCCTCCAAAGCAGTTTCTTTTTTTGGAACCATTCAGCAGCTATACAACTTTTTCTCTGGATCCACACACAGGTGGGAAGTGCTCACAGACCACTTAAATGCCAAATGTAATGTTGTCAAAAGCTTGTCAACCACAAGATGGTCTGCATGTGATGAAGCATGCATGCAAGTCTCAAGAAATCATGGAAAGAGATTAACCAAGCTCTGAATGCAATTGAAGAAGATATGTCCCAGAAGCCAGCAACTTAAAGTGAGGCTGCAGCAATGCAGAGTTACTTAGAATGACTGGAAACTGTGCTATCATGATAGTCTTTTGGAACTATATCTTGGATAGGTTCAGTGCCACCAGCAGAAATCTTCAGAGTGCTAGTACACACACAGGTACTGTTACACTCTATGAAAGTCTGGTCATGCTTGTTCAAGAATCCAGAGAGAAGTTTGATAGATATGAAAGAGGTGCCAAAGAACTGTCTGACCTAAAAGATTATGACACTGCTACAGCTAGATGTAGAAGAAAGAAGCTACCTTTTGATGTCAACCAAGAAGGACAAGCGGAGTTGAGTGACAAAGATCAGTTCTGGATAAACTATGCTGCAAACTACAAAGGAGATGGAAGTATTCCAGTTTGTCTACAAGAAGTTCAGCTTCTTTGAAAAGCTAACAAAGTTCAATACTGATGAACTGAAAAATCAAGCTCTAAACCTTTGTGATTAGTCTTTTGAAGACTTGGAAGAAGCCCTAGTTGATGAATGCATACACCTTTGAGCACATTTGAAAAGTGTCGAACATCTGGCCAAATCAATTCCAGAACTTGCAAAATTAATCAGAGCTAATAAACTACAAAATCATGTCGACATAGCTTTGCATATTTTTCTGCGCAATCCAGCCAACAACTGCAGTGCAGAAAGGTCATTTTCTTGTCTTAAGAGTGTGAAAAATTATTTACCATCATCCGTAAGTCAGGATAGGCTCAGAGCTGGGCAGTATTTAAATACATTTGTATTTAAATACGTATTTAAATACATTTGTGTATTTAGAACTGTATTTATAAATACATTGTTTTTCATGTATTTAAATATGGTATTTAAATACTTTAATGAGTATTTAAATACAATGTATTTAAATACTCAAAATATAAAAATGTAAATACTTTTACTGGTTTAATACACGTTCTGTACTAGCACAGTACGACGCGTCGACAGTGTAGTACAGCATGGTTCATGTTTCAACAGTTTGGGAAAACATCCTCTCATAAAAAGACTGTTCCTCCGCTATAACACGACATTACCATCTTCGGCACCGGTAGAGCGAATATTCTCATTCGCGGGAATCACTTTGACTCCCAAAAGAAACTCTCTTTCAGACAAAACTTTGAAAGATTGGTTCTGATCCGCAGCAACCGTGAAATAAAAGAGAATTCGTAAGGTGCCTTATGTTTATGTTTACGTTTTATGTTTACGTTTATGTCTCATCTACTCATTAATTGTTACTCATTTTGCAATGATATAATGAGTATAATATGTCACTGGTTGAACATCGTAAGTTCTAAGTTCTTTTGTTTTTGTTTTGTTCTAAAAAGGGAAATATATAATCGGAAATTAGATTGTACTATTTCTTTATTCTTTATCAAGCATTTTATATTGTTGTTACTCATGAATTAGTGAATGCATATGTTAAAATTTGTATGTATTTAAAATGTATTTACAAATGTATTTAAATACAATTGATGTATTTTGTATTTAGTATCTAAATACATTCGTAAAATGTATTTAGTATTTAGTATTTAAATACATTTCTCCCATGTATTTAGTATTTAGTATTTAAATACATTCAATGTATTTATTGCCCAGCTCTGGATAGGCTGGATAGCTTGGCTTTACTCACCATCGAATCTGAACTTGCGGAAACATTCTCATATGATGATATCGTTGATGAGTTTGCTGGTAGAAAAGCACATTCCAAACCTGTGAGAGACAGCATACCATCATACATGTGCATTGTTTCTGAGCCATAACCAGCTAGGTTGTTTTAAGTTGTAAATTCAAATTTGAGGCTGGATGAATAAAATGTAATTTTATTAACAGTTTTATCACACATTTAACTCCATGCTGTTATTTGCATCTGTTTTTCTGATTTATTTCTTATGATTTTACATGGCTTAATTTTTAGGTGAAATGCACCAAATGGAGGTTGAGCTCATTGACATTTAAAAAAAAAAATTTTTTTTTTTTTGCATCACCCTAATACAGTATATATA
>JAJOZX010002275.1:650000-662500 GCA_023014485.1 Bathynomus jamesi
TTTCCTTTAGAGTTGAGGATGTCCCTCGTCTAGTATTTTGTTTGGAAACACTATATATATTCTAGCTTTCCTATTTTCCACTGTTTTAGATGGTTATCGGATTCAGTTTGAGGTTAGGTACTAGTTTCTCTATTTTCCACGCGTATATTATATTATGGTGTACCTCTCTCTCTTTTTCCAACGAATATAGATTTAATTTAATGTACATTTAATGTACATAATTTTTCTCAGTGTTTTAGTTCTTTGCAGCCATTAATCATGGCTGTGATTTTTTTGTAATTTCTTCCAGATTATTAGTATTAAGACGATTTTTAGTATTGAGACGTCAAGACTGAGCAGTATTCAAGTTTTGCGAAGTACAGTATACAAAAATTTCTCTTATTTTAAGTTAAAATTAAAGTAAACCCCTTTTTAATTAGCAATTTAATTTAGTTCTAACAATTTTTGTAAACTTTGAATACGGAGAGAAACAATGATCAAATGAATGGATTGTAATTAAATTTTCTACACAAAATTTTCAATTTTATATGAAAGAAAGTCAAATTTAATTAAGTTATTATGAAGCTTAAATTAAAAAGTTTTCTAACGTTAACAATATCACTATTTTAGGTATTAATAATAATAATAATTTAGTACTTTAATTTTACGTCGATAGCTTTTTTATATACAAGTTGATTCAATATAATGTAAACACGTTTTGAAATGATTAATTTCAGATACTACTACTACTAATAATATAAATTTTATTGTTCTTTGCTACATTTATAAGGCATACAAAAGGTATACATACAGGGTGTCCCATAAGTCTGGACCCATAGGGCAAAATTAATAAAATTACAAAATAGTCCCAGTTTCGCTGGACATGCGTCGAAGTGACTTCTTGGGACTGACAGCGAAGCTAGCCAACACATTGGTACTGGTTTCGTCTTCCGTAACAGTCCTTGAAGGTCCTCTGCGAGGCTTGTCAGCTACGGATCCAGTTTCCTTAAATTTGGCAATCAACTTGCCAACACATCTGTGTGTGATTGGTGCGCGGTCTGGATGCATATTGTTGAATTCTTCGGCCACTTCCCGGTGACTGCGGGTCCCGACCAGCAAAATAACTTGAACTCTCTCCTCTCTAGTCAGTGACATGGTTTACCTGCAACATAATAAAAAAATATATAAATCCCTATGGGTCCAGACTTACGGGACACCCTGTAGAGTAACATGCATCACTATATACACGTACATATGATAGTGCGACAATTAATGCATTCCGAAGCGTATGTATCGGAGTAGATAAAAACAATATAAAACAATAATAATAATATCAATATTAGAATTTTTTTTTTTTCATACGAGTTAATGGTGCACATCAGTTACTACAGGAAGCATACATGCACACGTGACATACGGTATTTATACACAGTATACAATGTACCAGTGGTGGGCACGCGCAACAATTTTTGTAGCGCCGCAACCGCAACCGCAACTCTGCTGAAATAGTTGCGGCGCAACTGCCCACCTTTGCATTTAACGTATATCTGCAGTGGTGGGCACGCGCAACAATTTTTGTAGCGCCGCAACCGCAACCGCAACTCTGCTGAAATAGTTGCGCCGCACGCGCAAGCGCAACCCTTTTCAAAAAGTTGCGCCGCAAGCGCAACCAAAAATGTTGCGCCGCAACTTTTTGCGGCGCAACTGCCCACCTTTGCAATGTACATATACTGTATATACATACATATACATGCACACACAGACATACATACATACATATAGACGCGTACACATATGCAGGTATATGCATGTATATCCATAAATATGCACCAGCATACATATATACACACATGCCATTATACATTGACAAATGGGACGGTAATACCTTCACATAAAAAGGAACTGCCATTAACAAGCAAATTTTACGCTTTATTTGCATAATAGAGTTGTATGCTAAATCTTAATAGATAATGCAGAGTAGCGAAATTATGTACACTATCTTTAAAGATACAGAGGCAAAGAGAGAGAGGTGTATGGAGATTATCTGTTGTAGGCTAAAAACATACGTTTAGAAATACAGACGGTTAGTATATTCAGCTAAGATTACACATTCACATAACTACACATAATTACATTATAGGTATTCACTATTCAGCTAAGATTATACTTCGTATTTATTTGGATCTTAGATGCTGAAATATAGTTAAATATTATTTAATTAAAATATCGAAATATTAATTACCTTGCTTATTGTGTATCTTAACCTTAGATGCCTTGACCTTCTTCATATTTGGTATTATTTTTGTTTTGCATATAGAAACAAGAGTATGTAGTTTAATTTTGTTATTGAAATAAGACGGGGGATACCGAGCTATGGCTCGTACGAGTTGATGAATTTGTCTTTCAGTTTCCTCGGAAAGATTTTTAATGCCCTAGATTGTTTTATCTCTTGATCAAGTTAATTCCAAAGGTTTGGACCAGTTGAGGATAAGGATCTTGTCACAATCTGGAGTACAGTTCGGTTTTCTGATGTACGTGTTTGATTGTCTCGTGATCAAGCGGTGTTGTGTTTGGGAAGCTAATATTTCTTTTTGGATGATTTCTGGAGCGGCATTATAGACGATTTGATGCATATACGAGGCAATGTTTAGTTTGTAGATTTTTGCTAGATTAAGAATTCTTAACTCGTGGATCTGTAATTTCCTTATGCTTGTTCGATTTATAAATTTTCCTAAGTAATCGTTTTTGTATTACTACCAATTAGAGGTTTGAATTTATGGTAATTTCCAAATTTTGGCCGATTGCACTCGCCGAACAGGGATTGAATTTATGGTAATTTCCAGATTTTGGCCGATTGCACTCGCCGAACAGGGATTGAATTTATGTGCAGATTTAAAGGGGACAACGATTCCTTTTTTGTGATAACTATATAAGCTGTTTTATTGTTTTCAGGTGCATCACTTATAATGTCATAATGTTCTATTAGTTGTGATAGGCACGATCTTCCTGATTGGCTTTCACTGAATTTTTCCTCTCTCTCCCAAAAGTCAGAATTTTTTTCTCTAACTATTCTTTCAAATACTCTGGTGAGACGAGATGTCACTGACACTGGTCTGTTCTTTGCTTGAGACCTATCCCCTCTTTTATATATAGGGACAGTGTTCGCCTTCTTCAGGATGCCCGGTATTTCTCCTGTTTCTAAAGATCTCCTTGTCCAATATAGATGTACAGCTATTTCATTCTCGGTTTTTAATCATCGAGGCGCCCCATTTGTCTGGAGCTCCAGCTGAATGTGATTTCACTTGTCCTGTAGGTCGCGCTATATCTTCTGAAGTAAAATCAAAATTTATATTTTCTCCTTGTAATATCTCTTCAAAGAAGTATTTCTATCACATGCCACTCTGCAAAGCCGGGCACAAACCGTTAATCCGTTAATCGTTAATTAACGAAGTTAACTTTTTCGTTAACGATTTAACTTTTAAGTTAACTGAAAATCATTATCGGACTAATTAACTTCCGTTACATTTAACTTCCGTCAACTCAAGTCCGTTAACCCAAAAAATTCATAAATAAACGTTTAAAAGTTTCTATTATTTTCAGTGCTGAGCAGGTGCGTAATTAATCCGCCACTGTTAATAGTTATTTATGGCATTGGTTTGAGCAAAACATGGTCGACTGTAAAATCAGGCGGAAAGATTTGCCATTTGAGTTGAATGTTTCAACTTCTTTCAAGAAATATCACGAGCATTTTAAGGCACTTTCAATAATATATATGTAACAATTACAACAAATAACTACATTCGTTTCATTTGCAGTCTGTCTTGCGCAACATGTTTGTGCTAGTGAATATTTAAAAATAATCGTTGTCAAGTAAGTCATGTATATTTATAATATGTCTGTGAGTACCTTATTAGTAGTCTCCTTGATACATTTCAAGAACCATAAAACTGATCAGGTAAGATTTCAATTCTCATGTCAACAACGAGGAGGAGGAGGATGACTACTTCAGTGCTGTCATCCAGACAAAAGAGAGCAGCAGAAGCCACAGGTCACTCAAGGGCAAAGCCCAGAACTTGGTCAAGACCTGGCTGGAGACCAACTCCAAGGACTTGCTGACAGATGCTGCCTTCTTGGGTGAGCAAGTGTTGGTGGACTTGTTCATCAAGTTCAACACAGCCATCCCCTCCAGTGCTGCAGTGGAGCGTTTGTTCTCTATGGGCAAGGACATCCTGAGGGCCAACAGATCATCCCTGTCTGATGAAAACTTTGATATGCTAATTTTCATGAAGGGCAACATGCATCTCATGGACAAAATGGAGAACGAGAAGAAGAGGGAAAATTAAATTATATATATATATTTTTTCATTTTTTTTATAATAAAAGTTAACGTTAACGGTTTATCGGTAACTTCCGTTACATGTTTAACGGTTAACGAAGTTAACTTTTTGGTTAACGGATTAGCGGTTAACGAAGTTAACTTTTTGGTTAACGGTGCCCACCACTGCCACTCTGTCACTTTTTGGGGTACTGAAAACTGATGCATACTGAACTCTTAATATTTTAGATATTTCTTTAAAATCGTCACCTAGTTCATTGTTTTCTCTCCTTAAAGGTCAAATAGTGGCGTAAATCCTTGTTTTCCTTTTCACAAAGTTCTAGTAGTAGTCCTATTTTGGGTTGCCCTTTACAGTATTCTACCACATCTTCTCTTCCCTCTCTGAATAACTGTCAATTAGAGCTTGTATTTCCCCGTCTATACTAGTGATGTATGTCACATCCGCATCCGCACCTGCGAGATGCGGATGTGTACTATTTACTAAATTGCTATTTTTGAAGCACAATTTGCCTCATTCAGTTCAAATACTGAAACTTGTGCATCCTTCACTTGATCTTTAATGTAACTAGCAATGTCTGTTGTGTATTTGTATAATTAATTGTTCATGCTACAATACTTAATGTCATAAGCACACCTACTTTCCAAAGAGTGGTGGTTGGGGAAAGTGGTTAGTGGGATGCAAGACGAGTTGGGTTCCCGTCCCGCATCCTGGTATGGCCAAAACTCGTTCAAAAAGAGAGGAGTGTATGTAAAGAAATTATAATTACAAAATAATATCTAATATTTATATTTGCAGAGCTGGGCACTTGCGGCATATTTTGCGGTACTGCGGTACTACCGCACTATCAAACCGGTACGCGGAAATTTGAATGCGGTAGCGGTACTGCGTTATGCGGTTCCGGTTTGCGGTTTCCGGTAGTACCGCAGTACCGCAAAATATGCCGCAAGTGCCCAGCTCTGATTTATAACTAACCAAAAATCGAAAGTCAATTAATAAATTAAGTACGAATTTAAACTATCATATCAAGCTGACAAAATTTATGCCTGAACATCCGCATCTGCATCCGCACAGATGTCAAAGTTTGGCATTCGCGGATGTATGAAATCTGTCATCCGATACATCACTAGTCAATACTCTCCGGCTTTTCTTTTATCATTTTACTGGCATTGTTGTTTGCAGTTCATTAATTTTCTGCTACTCTTTTCTCTTGCGGAATATTGTTTGTTTATCTGTCTTTTGTCTGAAATAATTCCTCTTTCCTTTTGGATGTTTTTTCGGAATATATTTTCCTGAAATTTTCAACGTCTTCTCTTTTAAGGTTATTAACCAGCTCTTCAGTTATTTTAACTTTAAAGGTTGTTTTCCAGTCTTTTTAGGCCATATTTAATCTGATTTCTTCCCATTTTGTCTTGGAATTTAGGTTAAAAATCTTAAATTTGCTTGCTTCTATGGTTTGTGTATTTTCTTTTAAGGTTGTTATATTGGTTCATATTTCAATAATGTAGTCTGATATAGTTGGGATTATTTTTATATCGTTAATTCAGTTGTTCGTGAATACTACATCCAGGCATTTTTTTCTGGTATTTATGTAACAAATTCGTTTGTTAGAGCTAACAACATTTTTGCTTGTTCCCGATCTTCTCTTGTGCCTCCCATTGTCCTGGTATATATAATGGTATCCTGTTGTGTGTATATATAATGCGCCTCGGTGGTGTAGTGGTTAGTGTCGCTAACTACGAATCCATCGGCCCCGGGATCGAGACCCGGTGACAGCAGCCGGCGCGCAGCAAAACCCAGCTGTTCGTCCTTCACACAATAAAGAAAAAGGTTGGTAGATAAATGGGTACACTGGGTGGCCTAGAGGTTAAGACGCTGGCATGCTGGTGGGGCGTGATTCGGATTCCACGTTAAACTGTAGGTCTAAGATGGAGTGAAAAGCTTGACCTTCGTCAGAATGAACAATTCCGGCGGAAGCAAACCAATATATATATATATATATATACACACACACACACAGTGATAAGCTGCCAAAATCTCAACAACCGGTTCCCTATATAAAAAGTTCTGATTTAAAGGATGTGCCACAGTATGTAGTTTTTGTACCTTTCTCCATAAGAAGTGGCAATGCATTATGTCATTGGGAGTTGTACTCGTACTTAATAATAATAAAAAAATAAATTTAGAATAAATTTGAAAAGAAGAAAATATGAAGAATATTTAAGTATATTAGTTATTACTAATTTGGTAGTAATTACAAAATAGTTTCAAGATTATTATTTTGTACACCGTTTTATAAGATTATTCGGTTTTAAGATCATTTTATAACAATATTTGTTTTCGTAACAATTTTTAACAACCGGTTCTAAAATACTTCAAAATTTTAACAACCGGTTAAACCTTACCTAACCTAATGAATTTTTAGGCAGCATATTGGGAAATACCAGTGGGCATGCATATGCAGCATTACCAGAAAGGTTAGGTTAGGTTAGGTTAGGTTAGGTTAGGTTAGGTTTTGTGTATATCACAATTTGACACATTGCTTAAAATTTCAGCCAATTTACAGATTGCCTGATTTTAGACTGACTAATATATATATATATATATATATATATATATATATATATATATATATATATATCCCCTCCCCGCGGGCGGTCTTTCTGGGGTGGATCGCCCGCGGGCTCCTGCCTCCATGTGGCGAGGGGGGTCAGCCGCGGCTGGGGGCCCTGCCGGGTCCCCCGCCCGGTTGCGAAGTGGACTTTTAACATACCCTGCTATCCTACAGCCCTCTCTTTCCTGTCTTCCCCTCTTTCCCCTCTTCCTTGCCCCCTCTGTTTTTTTTTTTTTTCTGCTTTCTCTCTTCACTTCGCGCGCCCCGTGGGCTGCCGGGGCTGGTCGCTGGGGGTCTTGCCCCCATGGCCGGGGCCGGACTAAGTTGGCTGGTAGGGTGCCCAGGCCTGGGACCCTGGGGGCCTTGGTCTTTGCTGCCGGCGGGGGAGAACTCTCGACGCTGCAAGGGCCCCTTTTGAAACGGGGGTACCTGCATGGGACGAGGCACCCACCCCCCGCCGGCGTGCGCTTGGTCCCCTTGGGCCCCGGGTAATCGGTTCCCCGCGGCCCCGGGCGCGAAACTACAATAAAAATTTTCTATGGAAACACTTACAACTCTAATGGACCTCGTTGACGACCCGGCTTGTGCATCTGACCTCCCTCTGACTACCTCTTTGGACCGTGGGTCTGGTAAGGGCAGTCGACAGCCCTCGCCCACCCGTCTGCTCTTCTTGCCGACGCCTCCTCTCCCTCTCTTCCCCAGGCTCGTGGCGCCGCTGCCCGACCCCCGCCAGTAGCGGATGAACCTGCAGTGGACCCCCCGACCCCTGAATCCCCCCATATTCCACGTCCCGATAGGGACCCACCTGCTTTTTCGCCCTCAGGTGGGAGGCCCGCGGCCCCGGTCGCCTCCCACTCCGGTCGGGCCTCATCGCCCCAGGCCCCCTCGGCCCCTGGGGGACGTGGGACCCGACGTCGCCGTCCGCCTTTCTCGTCTTCTCGCCCCCTCGAAGTTCCGGTGGTGTTTGGCCAGACGGCTTCACTCGGCCTTAGGACGATGGACAAGTTCCTCGTCCTCCGCCCCTCCTCCTCCAAGCCCCTCCCCACTAACCACGAACGTCTCTTTCGAGCGATCCATGGGAAGACGGGGACGGCGCGTTTTGACCTTCGGCCTCAGAGGGATGGCTCCATTTTGATAAGGTCGCGTTCCTCTGCCGAAACCTCCTCTCTGCTCGCTATCCCCGATGTCCTGGGCTGCGGGATCACGGTGACTCCCCACCCCCGCCTCAATCAGTGCCAGGGCACAATTTACGCTGCTCGTCTTCTACCCATCCCGGTGGAAGACCTCCAGATTGACCTCGCCTCCCAGGGTGTTGTGAGGGTGTACCGCTTTCCCGACAGATCGCGGTCCCCAACTGCCCCTTCTCCTCGCCTGCTCCTCACTTTCGACTCACTGGTGCCCCCCGTTTCGGTATTGTGGGGCTTTGGTGAGAGACGAGCGTGCGAATTCTCAGTACGACCATACGTGCCAGATCCTACGCGCTGTTTTCAGTGTAATAGGTTTGGCCACGTGAGCAGCTCCTGCCGTCAGCCGGCCCCGTTGTGTGTCCGCTGCGGCGGCCCTCCCCACCCCTTGCCCTGTACTGCTCCGCCTTCCTGCACCAACTGCCATGGACCACACCCTGCTTCATCCCGCTCTTGCCCGTCCTTCCTCTTTGAAAGGGAGGTTCGGGCCCTCTGTTCATCAGAGTTTCTCAGCGCTCGGGAGGCGCGGGAGCGGTTGCGTGGCGGCGAGGCCCGGCGTGGTGCCTCGTACGCCGAGGCTCTCCGTTCCCGGACCCCGTCCTCACCGGCGGTTCCCAAAGCGCCTCCACCCACCGTGTCCGCTACTCCCAGTCCATCCTCTGCCGCCCAGCGGACTCCTACCGCGGCTCCCCGTACTACCAGCGCGTCCCCACGTGCTCCCTCCGCGAACGCCGATGCTTCGTCGGCAACCCCCCCTGCCCCTTCTACGCCCTCTCCACCGGCGCCTTCGGCCACCCCCATTCCGGATCGTGACCCGCCGTCACCCACGCGGGCCGCACGACGGAGGGATAGGGGCCGCAAGCGCCGCGCCAGTGGTGACCCCGAAAGGTTCGACGCCATAAGCCTCGCATCACCTTCCTCTCCTAAACACAAACGCCCCCTTCGCCCTACCGCCCCGGTGTCCTCACCGTCCCCACTGCGCAACCGTTATGCACGCTCCCCCCTGGGGTCCCCGTCGGCCCTCGTGGTGGGGGCTGAGATACACCCCTCTCCGGCCCGGTCGATGGACCCACTGGAGGGGGAACTCGCCCGCCTGGTCGGCGTGGGTGGGACGTGCACGCCCCCGCGCTTGACCCGCCCCATCTCTCTCCTCGACCTGCCAATGCCTCTGGGTGAGGTATTATTTTCCACTCCCCCTCGTAGTCCTGCCTCCCCCGCACCTCCGGTGAAGGGAGGGGCATTCTGGATACCTCTCACATCCCCTTCTCTGCATCGCTCTCCCCCGGACGTCCGGGAGACTCCTCCTCTGGAGGACTTGCCGGCGTCTGGTTCCACATCGCCCCCTCGTCGGGGGGACCCTCGCCTTCGCCCTCGTTCGGCGTCCCTCACTGAACTCCGGGGCTTTCCGATTCCCTCTTTAATCTCGGGCCGCCCGATCGGCCCACCCTCCCCATAATCATCCTTTACGCTGACCTTCCTACCCCTCCCTATACCTCGCTCCTGCAGTGGAACATCCGCGGGCTCCTGGTAGGCCTCGAGAGTCTCTCCTCTCTCCTGGCCTCCAGGTGTCCGGCGTGTTTCTGCCTTCAGGAGACGATTCTGGGCTCCCGTTCCCTCCCTCGAGTGTCCGGTTACTGCGGGCTCCCTTCCCCGCCTCTCGATGGGGCGGGAGGGGGGGCGCCGCGGTCTTCGTGCACCGCTCCGTCCCTTTCCGCCCCTCCCGCTCCGTACAGTCCTGCAAGCTGTGGCCGTGCGCCTTTTCTTGGGGCGCCAGCTCACGGTCTGCTCTCTTTACCTCTCCCCTAACGTACGCCCTCCACCCGATTCTCTCCGTGACCTAATTCTCCAGCTTCCCCGCCCTTTTCTGATTCTCGGGGACTTCAACAGTCGGGACCCGGCCTGGGGGGACGTTTGCTCCACCTTTCTCTCCGGGACCCTTCTCTCCCTTATGGACGAGCTCGAGTTCACCTTTCTGAACGATGGCTCCCCAACCTGCCTTCACTCGGCCCATGACAGTTTCACCTGTATCGACCTTTCCCTGGTTTCCCTCGAAATCGTGACGGAGTTCACCTGGGAGGTCCTGCCGGATTCTTCCGGCAGTGACCATTTCCCAGTGTGTCTTACCCCGACCCGTCTCCTCCCCCCCACCTCTGTCCGCCCCCGCTGGCTGTTCGCCCGAGCAGACTGGGCCTCATACGCGAGGGGCACGGCGATCTCGCCATCAATTCCTGCCTTTCCCTCCGTCAATGAGGCCCTCGCCTTCCTCGAGAGTAAGATCCTCTCGGCTGCCGCCAGTTGCATCCCCCGTACCTCTGGCTCCCCCAGACCGCGAAGCGTCCCATGGTGGACCCCAGAGTGCTCCCATGCCGTTCAGGAGCGGCGCCGTGCCGGCCGCCGCTTCTACCGGACCCGCCAGCTGGAGCACAAGATAGAATTTCAGCGCCTGAAGGCAGTGGCCCGTCGGGTCCTGAAACTGGCCCGGCGTACCTCCTGGCGGAGTTACGTGTCCGGGATCTCCTCCTCGACTGCCCCCTTGACTGTTTGGCGCAAGGTGCGTAGCTTTGAGGGGACCCGTGTCCCCCCTCGACCCCGGTGCTTCGGGTCGGGGACGACGAGTTCGTGTCCGATCCGGAGGCCGTCGCGAACGCACTTGCGGCGCACTTTGCAGCCATCTCCAGTTCCGATTCCCCCCACTCCCGCCGCGACCCACCGGAATTTCCACCTCATAGGAATGACCCCTATAATCACCTCTTCCACATGACAGAGCTTCGGGAGGCCCTCCGCCCCCGGCCCCGATAATATCCCCTATGACCTTTTACGGCATCTCCACCCCTCTGCTCTCAGCTTTCTACTGGACCTCTATAACCGGATTTGGTTGGAGGGTTCATTTCCGGACCGATGGCGTGAGTCCATCGTCGTCCCCATCCCGAAGCCCGATAAAGACCCCTCACTCCCGTCGAACTATCGCCCCATTTCCCTGACATGCTGTGCCTGCAAGGTGATGGAGGCGATGGTCGCCTCGCGGCTGTCCTTTACCTTGGAGGCGAGTGACCAGTACCCTGCTACCCAGGCTGGTTTCCGGCGCTTCCGGTCTACCACCGACCCCCTCCTTCTCCTTAGCCATGACGTGCAGGAGGCTTTCTCCCGGCGTCAATTTGTACTCGCCGTCTTTTTCGACCTCCAGAAGGCCTACGATACTACCCGGCGGAGCGCGGTCTTCGACTGCTTACGCTCCCTGGGTTTCGTAGGCTTTCTCCCTTCCTTTATTTATAACTTCTTGTCCGCCCGTTCTTTCCGCGTCCGCATCGGTTCTGCCCTCTCGGACCGCTTTCCGTTGGAGGAGGGTGTCCCTCAGGGTAGTGTCCTTAGCGTCTTGTGTTTCTCACTCGTGATGAACACAGTCGCTACGGTCCTGCCTACATCCGTTCGTAGCTCCCTCTATGCCGATGACCTGGCTATCTATTGCTCTGGCCGCCTCCCGTCTTTAGCTGAACGTCGGCTCCAGCTAGCCATCAATGCGGTGGTTCGCTGGGCGTCCTCGGTTGGCTATGCTTTCTCACCCTCTAAGTCTTCCAGTATGCTTTTCCGTCCTCGGCGCCTCCGTCTGTCGCATACCTTCGCTCTTACCCTTGCCGGCACTCCTCTTCCCCTCGTCCCATCCGTTAGATTCCTGGGTATGACCCTCGACGGATTTTTCGGTTGGGTTCCACACCTTAGGCGGTTGCGGCAAACATCTCGCCGCACCCTCTCCCTTTTGGGTCATCTGTCCCACACGACCTGGGGGGCGGACAGGCGTACTCTGCTGCGCCTGTACACCTCCCTGGTGCAATCCCGTGTCGACTACGGCTGTGTGGTCTACAGTTCCGCCTCCTCTCCGGCACTCCGTATGCTGGATCCTCTTCTCCACCGTGGCCTTCGCCTGGCGTCGGGTGCCTTCCGCTCGTCCCCTGTCGCTAGTCTTCAGGTGGACTGTGGACACCCCCCCTGCCCCTTCGCCGGGGCCTTCTCATGGCGAAGTGTTACCTTCGCATCTGCCGCCTCCCGAAGTCCCTACTCTTCTCCGCGATCTCCCAGGCGCTACCCCGGCCTGACACGTGGCATTTCGCTGCCTCTCTGGCCGAGATTTTCTCGTCCCTGGGGATCCTCCCACCCTCTATTCTGCCGTTCTCCTTCGATCTGTCGCCCCCCTGGCGGACCACCCCTATCTGCCGTTGCCAGGCGCTCCGTGGCCTGCGTAAGGAGTCTCTTCCTGCCGTCCTCCGGTCTTCTTTTCTGGCCCATCTTCCCATCCATTCGGACGACGTTCCCGTCTACACCGACGGCTCGCGCTCCCCTGCAGGTGTCGCGGCCGCCGTCTTCTCTCCGTCATTGTCACCTACCTCCCGGGGT
>JAJOZX010002275.1:667500-680282 GCA_023014485.1 Bathynomus jamesi
AAGGATTATAATTAATTAATTAACATTAATAATAAGGAAATTTAAAAATTTTGTACTAGCAACCCTAAATCTTTTTCAGATTATTAGATTTCAATTTTATAATTTTGATAAGCATCACTGAAAGAAGATTTAATGGAAGCGATCCTTTTTTTAAGAACAAATTCAGTTTAGGTTAGTACATTTTGTTACGGATGTTTATAATAATACAAAAACATCTTATTTTGCTAAACCAATAATAATCTTATTTTGTTTAAGTTTCAATCAGTTTGTATTTTGGGATTTATTGTAATTTTTTAATAAAGAGAAAAAAAGCCATTAAGGCATAGTTACAGCCACTAAGTAACCTGATGAGTCATGTGGTGGTGACGAAATGCCTTGTTTATGAATCTCCATTGGCCTAATAAAGCTAATCGTAATCAATTTGGCCTTAACATTCCATCGGAGTCGGAGTCGTAATTATACAAGTCAGATTTCTGGAGTCGGAGTCGGAATGTTAAAATTTTTGGAGTCGGAGTTGGAGTTGGCAAATTTTATCACCGACTCCACAGCCCTGGTTAACTTTTATTCTGTTGTAGCGTACTGGTCACTCGCAATTCTGAGTCAAAAGTTCCGGATTCGAATCCTGGTGGGGGACATTTGGCATATACTGTATATACGAGAAGACCCTCAAATATGCAAATCTCAAAATGGCCAGGGTGCCCCCATTTCGAGATTATATTCTTACATCACGTACGAAGATGTTTTGTAAGTTAAACAAATAGGGTAAGTAGATAATGCTTTAAGAGTAAACGAAGCAATGAATTTTGATATACTCGTATGCGCTTTTCATTAAATAATGAACTGGGAAGCGTAACGTTTATCGAGATGATGTCCTTTATCGCATACGACGATGTTTCGATAGTCGGATCGAAATTAGAGAAATGATTTTTTTTTTAAGAATCGTATAATATTGTTAACAGTAAAGAAAACCACAAATTTATGTAAAGTCTAATGTATATTTTTAGTAAATATTAACCCTTTAAGGCCGGAAATTTTTGGTGTTTAAGTTATGAATACGTGTATTTGAAACTTTACCAATTTGTACCAGTCGTCCTGAAGGGGTTAAAGGAGACGCTTAGAAATGCATTAAATTTCTAAACAAAAGTTTCGTAACTTAAAGGCAGTTTCCTATGAAATAACGTGAATTCTTTCTAGACACTATGTAATATGTACGATCAACATGTTTCGAGACGATCGGCGCTATGATGTAATGACAGTGCCCTGAAGCTGATGACTGACAACAGGAAGTCCTTGGCACACTCAGTTTGCGACGGTGAATGAGCGTTGGGCAATTTTGTGTTGATGAATCGGAGTTTACTCAAAAAGGTATTATTTTTCAAAACAATTCGCTTAATTTCAAATTTTATATCCCGCATCACAAAATTGCGCGACTCGAACTCGCTCTCTCCCATGTTCAGACCATTAATTTATGCCAACTGTTCTCTATTAACTATACCTTGATTAACCTTGGTTTTTGCTTCCGCCCGAATTGTTCATTCTAACGAAGGTCAAGGTTGTCATTCCACCTTAGACCTACAGTTTAACGTGGAATGCGAACCACAGCCCCACCAGCAGCCCAGCGTCTTAACCACTAGGCTACTCGGGGTACCTATTTATCTACCAACCCATTTTTCTTATTTTGTGGAAGGATGAACAGCTGGGTCTTGCTGCGCGCGGCCTGCCGTCAGCGGGTCTCGATCCCGGGGCCGATGGATTCGTAGTCAGCGACGCTAGCCACTATACCACTGAGGCCCACTATCGGCTTGGTAAAGTTTTTAATGACGAAACTGCGGTGACGCACGGAAATTTAAAGCTTCTGCCAAACTGCTGCAACAAAATTATTTAAAAATTAGACTTTTATTCAGTTATATATATATATATAGAGAGAGAGAGAGAGAGAGAGAGAGTTACAAGGAAAAGAAGTACCTCAAAAGGCCTTGCGGCCCATACCGAGGAGGTACCAATGGCAACGGGTGCCAGGGAAAATTTTGTCTTTCAACTATCCTAGCAGTAGTAGAAAACTGGATAGAAAAGTAAGGCTCTCTCCCCACCCTCCGCTCCCTCCCTGCCAGAGGCAGGTACGGAAAAAGGTTGAAGAAAATACCTTGACCCTGGAAAAGTAGCCAAGGAAATTTTACAGGAAAGTGGAGAATATATAAATAGCTCTATATTTAGCTTGCTCACAGAGACCGAGCAAGTGACCTCCTGCAGAGTTTTCTGAGGTTTTAATCTTAAACTATGAGTGTGTTCAGTACTTTGTCTAGCCTATTTTTAAACAGATTTACACTTTGACTGGAAACAACCCCTGAGGGAAGTTGGTTCCAGATATTAACTATTTTATAGGAAAAGAAATTTCCGCAGACTGAGGTCCTAAATGTCTTTACACACTCAAATAGTGTGCAAGATTTCGTCTAACCTTTTCTTGAACTGATCCACAGAGGAACTGTTCACAACTTCCGAAGGTAACCTGTTCCATGTGTCACAGATCTTATACGTAACGTAATTCCCACACACACTAGTCCTAAACCGTTTCAAATCCAACTTCCAACCATTGTTGCGAGTTGGGTTATCATTTAAACTAAACATACTTCTAAAATCGACATCGTTGAACCCTCGTAAGAGCTTGAAAACCTCGATCAGTTGACCGCGCAGCCTCCGAGTTTCAAGCGAAAACAAGTTCAGGGCGCGTAACCGTCGATTGTAGCCCATATGCCTAACGGAAGGGATCAACTTTGTGGCCCTCGCCTGCTCTCGCTCCAGCCTCTCAATATCTTTCCTGAGGGTGGGCGACCAGAACTGCACAGCATACTCCAGGTACGGCCGAACAAGGGAATTGTACAGTGAGAGCACAATCACCTTGTTCCGAAACTGAAATTGCCTCCTGATATAACCCAATAGTTTCTGGGCTTTCTTTTCCACCTCTACACACTGTTTCGTAAACTTAAGGTCGCTGCTAATTAGCACACCCAAGTCCTTTTCTAAATCAGTCACCTCGATATTACTGCCCAACATCGAGTAGTCCGACTTGGGATTGGCGTAGCCAATGTGCATCACTTTGCATTTACCCAAGTTAAACGGCATTTGCCATTTTTCGGACCATTCTCCTATCCTACCTAGGTCCGCACGCAGTTCCTCGATCGCTTCGGGCGTCCCAACATTGGCCCCAAGCTTGGTGTCATCAGCGAATTTGGCGATCCGACTGACGATGCCACCGTCGATATCATTTATGTAAATGGTAAACAACAGTGGCCCCAAAACGGAACCCTGAGGAACCCCACTAGTGACCGAGGCCCAACCCGAACTAGCCCCTTTAATTACCACCCTCTGCCGCCTATTCCTCAGCCAGTTTTCAATCCACCTACTTATTTCCCCACCGATACCCAGCGCGCGCACTTTCGCCATTAGCCGGCGGTGAGGTACCTTATCAAAGGCTTTCTGAAAGTCGAGATAAAGTATATCAATCGCCCTACTCTTATCGTACTCACTCAACATGACGTGGAAAAACTCGAGCAAGTTGGTGAGACACGACCTATGCCGTCTAAACCCATGTTGGGAGTCCCCAAGCAGCTTGTAGGAATCCAAATGGTCAACGATTCTATCAGCTATTATCCTTTCTAATAATTTACCTACAACTGAAGTGAGACTAATAGGACGATAGTTCCCTGGACTTTCGTGATCCCCTTTCTTAAAGATAGGGGTCACGTTGGCCTCCCTCCATCACCAGGCACCTGGCCCATCACCAGCGATTTGTTGAAGACTGTAGCCAGGTGGGGAGCCACCAAGCCAGGTGGGGAGCCACCTGGTCGCGCACTTCTCGCAAAACACTGGGGAGAAACTGGTCTGGCCGAGGAGCCTTAAACGCGCTCAGTTTGTCTATTCTATGAGCAACGACTGTCGCGGTACATCTAACACTATCCAGGCCAGCACCTTCGTGCCTCACAGCTGGCTCGGGGATGACGCGGGTATCCTCCCTGGTGAACACTCCCGCAAAGTACTCATTAAGCACATTAGCGATGTCCGCGTCGGAGGTCCGCAGAACGCCGCTTCCGTCCTTTAAAGGACCTATCATGCTTCTAATGGGCTTTCTACTATTAACATAACTGAAGAACTCCTTAGGGTTCCCCTTGCAGAGGCTTGCCACCCGTAGTTCTTCGTTACGTTTCGCTAGCCTAACCTTCGCCTTCACTTCCCTACACAGGCGGACATACGCTTCAGTGTTCTCGTGGGAACGATTGGCCTCCTGAAACACCCTGTGTGTGTGTGTGTGTGTATATATATATATATATATTATATATATATATATATATATATATATATAATAACCCCGCAAGGGGGTTCTAAGCTTGTGCTCTTGAGTGCTCTTTGTGTTCATTTGTACATGTTTGTTCCTGGAGGTTTCATGTGCGCCCTCCCGGCCCTAGCACCCAAGGATGATGGGGCTCGACCCTGCAGTCCTTGTCATTCTTGGTCTTTTTCCACTTCGACTGTCCCCTCCACCTTTTCTTTTTCCTCTGTCTTTCCTCTCACTTTTTCTTTGTTTTTCCGCCGAGATATGCCCTTTTAAATAGAGGCGAATCGGTTCTTCCTGAACTTAAAAAAAAAATATATATATATATATAAGGTGTTTCAAAAGTCCGGCCTCATTGGGATTTCAGGTTATTTATTACCTTTTCTGTTCCATGTAAGCTATTAAGTTCATGATTGTAATGACGGAATACACACCCCAAGAGAAGGTTGTGGTAGTATTACACGTTACGAGCATGAGTCAAAGGGAGGCTTGCCAAGAATTTCACTGCCGTTTTCCAAAGAATCCAGAACCAGAGCACTGTGTGTGTGTATAACGCGTAACACCTCCATCCAATTCTACCTTTTCTTGGGTCGTGTATTCCGTCATTATTGTTATGAACTTAGTAGTTTCCCCGGAACAGGAAAAAGTAAGAAGGTGAAAGTCGTGTTGGGCCGGACTTTTGAAATTTATACATTAATTATTTATTTCTCCATTGTGTGTGTGTGTGTGTTTCCTGATATTTTTTTAAAACGTATCCTAGACAAGATAATCGGATAAAACACTGATCTGACGAGGTGTTTGTTGGTGCGTAACCCACCAATCAATTAGCCTCCCGAATATGGACGATAGTTCTGAATTACTACTGAATTTGACTATAATAATTAGGTTATTGGAGAGTAAAATAAGAGTATATTAATTTGTTGGTATCATCTTTTCCATTTTGCTTTCATTCACACACTGACTTTGGACTAAAAAAAATAAAATAAAATCGGTGTTTACCCTTAAACTTTTAATAAATAGAGACTCGTTTGACATTCAACGAGGTGTCATAAATGTTTTTTAGGCTTAGTAGTCCATAAAATTCAGCAGTAGTTTTTATCAAAATACACACACTGAGCAGTTATTTTATTAAAATTATTTTTTCCTATTTTTAGAAAAATCCTGAATTTATTCACCCTTTTAAAACTTCCTCATAACCTGACAGGTGACATCCAAGTAAGAATAATGTATAATGATTCTGGTACAAAAGTAGTTCCCTTGACAGTAGTTACCCATTGTAAATATTTTCTCTGTATTATATAAAAATAAACCTTGCTTTTAGGCCACTATAATGGAACTTGCTTGAATTAGGGTTAATTCCACTGAGTTCCCTTCAATTTAATTTTAATTCAAATTTATCCCAGTCTAGCTCAGATTCGATCTTATTTCATTTCGGTTTTATTTCACTACTTTCTATTTATTTAGTCTTCATATTTTTTAAATTTAACAAAACTTTTACATCTAACTTAACAAACCAATGCTAA
This sequence comes from Bathynomus jamesi, assembly GCA_023014485.1. Lineage (NCBI taxonomy): Eukaryota > Metazoa > Arthropoda > Malacostraca > Isopoda > Cirolanidae > Bathynomus > Bathynomus jamesi. Next base: position 673,351 of record JAJOZX010002275.1, read on the forward strand.
ATGGGTAGAAAAGGGGGACTAACAGGGCATTTAGATCGCCTTCTGCTTCGCCAGAAACCATCAATCATATTACAGAAACCTAACCCAACCAATCGTGCCCCAAAAGGCTAGAAAAGTAGCCTAACTGGGCACTAAATATTATTCGATTTAATTTCAATAGCATTCAAATAAATCCTGTCAGGGCGATTCGATTCCATTTGTATTCGGGATACATTCTGGCCACAACGCACAGTCTGTTCAGTTATTGGATGGGTGACCGCCCTCTATGTTTGGATGTTAGCGTCTCATGGTTCGGATCCGACGTAAACCTCTAGGTTCCCTTCGTCATATGACCTTTACCGTTATGAACAAGGTTAAACAACAAAAAATATATTACAGTATTCCATTTGTATCCAGTTCAGTCTTATTCCAGTTGGAATTTTTCACGAATCCTCACAAATCCCCGGGGTGACCCAATAAGAAATCGAAAGTTCGAAAATAATGGCTACCCAAGTGGGGAGTTACGCAAGGTTTTTTTTTTACTTACAACTACTCAGGAGGTCTCGGGTTCGAATCCGGGGAAGGCATCTTTTTCATATATATCGGCCCCGCTGATTGGGTAGCCCTTAGGCAGTACTTCTCTGATTTCCCATGGAATGATTACTGCTTCCGTGGCCGGGGCCCCTCTTGAGTGTGCTGAGCGTATCACACAGGTGACTCACTCCGGCTTGGAGGTGTACATTCTATATTCTATTCCTACTACTAACGCAAAGAAACCTTAGTTTAATTTCACTCGTTCTTATGATATCAGCAACAGAGAGGAGCCTTTCAGAAGGTACCGTCGCCATTCAACTCCTGACTCTCACTTACCTTATACTTCTTCCGGAATCGTGCAAAATCTGTTGTTTTTCGAATCTCCAATTCTAATTCTTCTCGCTCTTTCTGGCATCTAGCTAAGAACGTCTCCAACAACTTTACTACTACCTCTTTTCGGTTCCGATAGTTCAGTTCTCTTCTCCTGACAAAGCCGAACTCTTCGCTCAAACTTTCGCCTTCAACTCAACCCTGGACGATTCTGGTGATGTTCCTCCATCTCTTCCCTCCGACTTAATTATGTCTGAAATTAGAATCTCTTCCAAAGATCTTTCAATCTGGGCTCAACTGCCGGAAGGCGTACGGTCCACATGGCGATCCTCCTGTTCTCAAGAACTTTATTGGTATAATACCTTCAATAATGACCTTACATTTGTCATATCGATAATGATAAGTTAAGAGTAATACATACATTAACTACTAATAATACTCGTTTATTTATTTATTATTAATTAATAATCGTTTTATTTTTAATAAGAGCCCAGTAAAGCCTAAAGCTTAAGGGCCAAATTAAATAAAATATAGTCCAGCTTCATAATTTTTATGTCATTGTAAAACCAATGTATTTATTTTATTTAAAAGGTTATTCAATTCAATATATAATATATTTTCTTTTGATTTACAGAGACATGCAAGAAGTAAATAGACACCCTTAATTTTATGGTAAAATGTACGCATCCAATTTTTTTGCCATTATTATGACTAATATTCGTTTCCTACATTTCTATCCTTGAAGAAGGACTTATGCCAATATTCTCAGTGGTCAAATTGAAAAAGACAGCTGCCTGTTCATGGAAGATGGAGCCCCATGCCACACTGCAAAAAAGACGAAAGAATGGGAGGAGCGAAATGGTATCAAACGACTTCTTTGGCCGAGTCAGTCCCATGACATGAACCCCATAGAACACGTGTGGGCAATACTAGACAAGACTTTACGTAAAAAGCCCAAAAAACCAGCAACACGATCAAAATTGTTGAATCTACGCCAAATTGTTACAGCAAAATCTGGGCTGTCTATTTACTTCTTACATGTCTCTGTACTCTTTGACAATACAGGCTACAGTATAGGTTTAATAACTACTATCACCTTTTTATATTTGAAGCTAAATGTATAGCTAATAAAATACTTTATAAATGTTATAAAAACGAAGAAAAATATCGATCTTGCGCGTAAAAATTATAAAAGATTTTATATTAATGTTACGAAAAGGAGGAGTCACCAATTAATTCCGCGTGATTCGCATACGTGTTTCTGTTGGACGATAACGTTAACCAATGAGCCCAAAATGTGTTCGTTTTATGTCGTTTCGTTTGGGCCAAATGAACGACACATCTTTTTACTTTTAATTAGTAAAGGTCAGGTCAATTTAGTTGAATTTTCAGGTAGATTTATAAAGCCTTAAACGCTTAAGCGCAATCGAAACGACGGACAAGGAACATATTTTGGCGCAAAATTTCTTTTAACACTATCAGGGTGCGCTTCCCACACTTTACTTCGCTTCCCACACTTTACTTCGCTTCACCTCGTAACGTTTTTTCAAAATGTGGTTGATATTATTTTATCGAAATCAACTTAAAAATCACCATTTTAAATCTAAATGAAAACCAAATTTAAAATTTATAGAAATTTTTTTTTTTTTTTAATTCTTACGAAATGTTAAAGTTTGCTTATATTTTAAAGGAAATCCTATAATCAGAGTGTGGGTTTATTCCCGACGGTCCCGATCCGGACCGCGGCCCGTCGTCTATTAGTGACCCGTGCTCTACTTTGTAAATTTTTAACATTTTACAATACTGAAAAAAAAAGGTATACGTGACTCATTTTAATAGTACATATAGCAAACTATGTTCACATGAATCCAGTGTTGTAATAAATTTTAGTTCATATGTACTATTTTTACAGAAATATTATGAAGTAGAAGCTAATAGTAAATTTGATTCTGTAACTTAGTTTGCTATATGTAATACTGAAATAAGTCGGTTGTAATAACTTTACAACTGTGAACCAATTTCAAAATCGGAATAAATTTTTTAACTTTTCTTTAATGAACGTCAACGTGTGTATGGATATATACAGGGTGTCCCGTAATTCTGGAACCATAGGATAAAATTATAAAAACGCCGAAGAGACTTTTGAGGACTGTTTGTGAAATGAGCGAGGATGGTAGTGGCTGTGTCATCGTCGGTGGATGTCCTCGGAGGTCCACTGCGTGGTTTATCTCCTATGGCGGTCCGGATGCAATCTGTTAAATTCCTCAGCGACCTCCCTCTGACTCCGATTTCCTACGAGCAGAATAACCTGGATGCGTTCTTCCTTACTCAAAGACATCATGGGCACTTGCATAAACGGAAAACATGAATTACTTATTTTACCCTATGGTTCCAGACTTATGGGACACACCACTTATGGGACACACCCCTGTGTGTGTGTGTAAGTGTGTGTGTAATTGGACTTTTTGTTTTAATAAATAATCAGTTTTTATCATTAAAACTTTTAGAACATGGCGTTCTTTAAAATTGAAACTTGTTTCCGTCATGAAAGGCTATAAAATAGATATTTATGAAATAAAATATATTTCTTTTTGATGTTTACAAAGAAAATGCCACTCTGGCCCATTTAACGTAACCTAACCTTACCCTAATGCCTAAGTAAACCTATCACAGTACCATAGTGATTACTACTTTGTATTGAAATATAGGACTAGGCTGTTAAATAAAATAGGCACTTATTTTGTAAATGATGGTCATTATTAGGGTACCGTAACATAGGCCGTAAGTTCTTCTGAACATTTTTCCATAGGCTTACTCATTCGACATTCCATAGGGACTGCTTGTCAGGTTATTTTGAATTGAATTCATGGGCACAAATCACACTTCTTTACGGCCTTCGTCATTATTTTTCTTCAAACTACTCTCTTTATTTCGTACAAACTTACTGCAGACTATGAAAGATTATTACAGAGTTCAAAGTAGCCACATACAAATGTGTATTATGCCTATGTTATGCGCTTTTTAAATTTCTATCGGTTTAGCATTTGCGATCACCTGAAGATCAGGGCCCCCAGCCTTCGTTAGTTAGCCTTATAAGGCTACCTAACGAAAATATCACGACTTCACCTAACCAATCGTTAGGTCAACTGTACGCCCTTGACGATTGGTTAGGTTAAGTCATGATATTTTCGATAGTTAGCCTTATAAGGCTAACTAAAGAAGGCTTGGGGCCCTGATCTTCAGGTGATTTAGCATTTGTAATGGAACAACACAGCAATGTTTTGTATCACCTAGATCAGGCCCCCCCATGTATTCTTGGTTTTTTGCTTTACAGTACCAAATATAATAATAAATTAAATTGAATGCCCGGTTAGGTCAACTGTACGCCCTTGACGATTGGTTTGGTTAAGTCGTGATATTTTCGTTAGTTTTAACGAAGATATCATTTGGTAATTGAGGCTCGTGGCCCTGATTTTCAGGTGATCCATGTTTTCACAATGATTGTAAACGAATTTGACAAACTTCAGGAAAATAATAGTAGCCTAATGAACTTCAAAATGTTCTTGTATTTTAAAGATTTTAACATATCAGTTACAAAACAAAATCAACATAGTCCCGAAGTCCATATAAGAAAATTTCATTTATCAGACATACGGTTAGTCTCCGTTGTTCGTTTTAATAGACCTAGTAAAAATTCTTAACTTCCTTCAATCATTTTTAATTTGTTTTGCGACTATTTTAAAGAAGTTTAAAAAAGCTCGTGGAATACCAGTTTCTCAAAGTTTCAACCTTTTTCGGCCTAGCATCAACTGCATTAGTTACAATATGCCCTTAGTGTTTTCACCTTTAGTTCATAAGCCTAAAATGATTGCAGCATAAAATATTTAGGCTAAGGATTAGACTAGGCCTATTTCGTGCCTATTTCGTGCCTATTTCCAATAGGTACGCTACCAACATTATTTACAAGTTATAATTAATAATACTTACTACAGACCTTTGGTTACAGTACCATATGGTAAAAATAGGTTAGGTAAATACATTTAATGCCCTTAATTTACATACAGACCTACTGGACTGCTTTTGTTCAGAATAAAGTTTTTGAAAATTTACTTTTATGTTCTTAAGGTAGTTATTTATTCGGATAGGGCTTACAGTATACTAATATGAAACAAGATTCAAAGTACTAATTTGTGCTCAGGCTACTTATGGTTTGCTGCTGCTAATTTACAACTATGTAGGAAAATGGTAATTTTAATTTATTGCAGTTAAACCCTACAGTGAACTAATATTAGACAGATTTTAATACATTCCAATTGAAACACAAAGCCAAGTAGATATAATTGTACTTTGCAATTCCAGTAGGCTTCTGATGGATGGGTATCCATTTTACAAATAGGGCTAAGGATTTGGTTGATTCATTATAACTTATGGATTTTTTTTGTATCAGGTAGATATGTCTGTTAGTCTGCATATAAAAAGAAGTATGGTAACTTAATTGGTAACTTATTTTAGTTTTAACTAAAGCTGTTCAAAGGAATTTAATTGGTTACAAAGAATCTCCCTTTAAGAATTATCAAACATCCAATTCTACTTGATCGAAGAAACGCTCTTTGTTCTATAGATGCCCATGATTAAGTTCACCGAACTTGTCTTTGAAATATGACCTTGAATGAAGGGCATTTTCTTTTAGTCAAATGATTGTAATGTGAAGCACAGTTCACATAAATTAACAAACAAAGTTTGAGTAATTTTCACAAAGACACTCTTTTGCATCTCCCTTTTAGGCATAATGGCCTCCCGTAATTGTAAAAGTAAGCGTAGTTTCCATGCATGATCCTGTGAAGGTGTAGGATTCAGGACCTTCGCATTCTCTGACGCAGGAATTCATGTAACTGACTTGACACGGAGCAGCTCTCTTCACAATGCGAGGAACTATCGAATTTGGCATTTGATCAAGACAGAAAGGCTTGGCGAGGGAAGGCTCGATCAGCAAGAAACTTCCTCCTCTGCATGGTTGTTGTTCACCTATAGTGTAACACCTGGCGAAGGAAACGTCGTCTCTTGGAAGGCAGCGATGATCTAAGGGTGTCATTTTCTCCCTTGGCATGGGTTCCTTTCGCAGCGGCCCACACCTCCATCGCCGTGCACTTTCATCTGAAAAATAATTAGTAGTAGTAGTAGTAGTAGTAGTGCTAAAAAACTTCTGCACATATGTTAAAAATTGAAGCTTGCATTAGTCGCTGAAGGCCATTATTAAACAGTGTATGATCACTACATTTAATAGATTTAGAGTACTGTAATCTCGTACCTTTATTATGAATCCGCGTCTACATGGCCCTTGAGTGTATGGAATATGACATCGGTCTGTGGGAGGATGATAAAGATGTCCTGGAGGGCATTCGCACTCACCCTCACCTTCCTCATTGATGATGAGCTCGAATGTATTTTTACAGGCCCTCTGATCGTCCAGGAAATGACATTCGTCATCAAACATCACCTGCCCATCCGGACATGCACGCTGTTTACATCTCAAAATTTCTGAAAAATAAACATGATTCAGGAATCGATTTACGATGGTTTAAATTAATATACCTTGTATTTCGTACTCGGATTTTAGTTGCATAGGCTCTGTTAATATAGGGATTATTATTCATTCATGCATAAGTAAAACTATAGTATTTTTTTATGCAAGAAGGAAGGCCAAGGCCTGATGCCCGCTAAAACCCCCTCCCCATAGAGGAAGAAGAGGTCCAAGGTTTTTGAGATGTCTGGACACTTTTGAGTTTGAAAGGTTGGAGGTCATAGATGGGAGAAAGATGGACTGAGGAAGTTTGTTCCAGAGTTCACCGGTTGAGTAGATAAAAGACTGAAAATACCGATTAATCCTTACGTTAGAGAGTTGGACAGAAAAGGAATGGGAATCTGGAGAAAGTTTGGTACTACGTGCTCATCTTAAAGGAGGAGGCATGCAATTAGTGTTCAGAAAAGCAGTGTCTATCATAAAAGCGATAGTAAAGAGAGAGAGAGAGAGAGAGAGAGAACACATTACAGCGAAGAGGGAGAGAAAGAGATTGAAGACAGTCAGTAAA
>JAJOZX010002276.1:0-130000 GCA_023014485.1 Bathynomus jamesi
ATCGTTCCGCAGCATTTCTAAACGCATTCTGGAGCATTTGCGGGGTTATGTTATCTGCAGCAGTTCGTATACGTGTACCTAAGTTTTTCAAGACTCGTAATCTTCGTCTGATAGACGTGCGATTTGATAAGCCCCATGCAAAGATCTAAAGGGGTTAAATCTGGTGATCTCGCTGGCCAAGGTTTGTTGCTTCCGCGTCCGATCCACCGATTTGGAAAACGTCCATTTAGATAATCCTGAACAATTTTGGCATAGTGACAAGGAGCACCATCATGTTGATAGACGACGGGGATAGGATTGTTAGTACCGTCGTCTATTAACATGATAGTGCTCCTTGTCACTATGCCAAAATTGTTCAGGATTATCTAAATGGACGTTTTCCAAATCGCTGGATCGGACGCGGAAGCAACAGACCTTGGCCAGCGAGATCACCAGATTTAACCCCTTTAGATTTCTTTGCATGGGGCTTTATCAATCGCACGTCTATCAGACGAAGATTACGAGTCTTGAAACACTTACGTATACGAACTGCTGCAGATAACATAACCCCGCAAATGCTCCAGAATGTGTTTAGAAATGCTGCGGAACGATTTGAGCTGTGCAGGGATACTGATGGGCGTCACGTCGAATCCTACTCTTAATTATTTAATAAATGTTACCACTTTATCATTTTATGATTGAATTCCATATAATTTCCAAGTGCTTCACAAAAATAGATCCTGACTTTATGTACACCCTGTATATGCGCCTCGGTGGTCGGTGGTGTAGTGGTGGTTAGCGTCGCTGACTACGAATCCATCGGACCTAGGATCGAGACCCGCTGACGGGAAGCGGAGCGCAGCAAAACCCAGCTGTTCATCCTTCCACACAATAATAAAAAATTGTTCCGGTAGATAAATGGGTAGCCTAGTGGTTAAGACGCTGTGCTAGTGGGGCATGGTTCGGATTCCACGTTAAACTAAGTCTAGCGTGGAGTGACAAGCTTGACCTTCGTCAGAATGAACAATTCCGGTGGAAGCAAATTATTTATTCATTTATATATACAGGGTGTTCCATAAGTCCGGTCTCATAGGAAAATTTATTTTAAATTAAATTTACAAAAATAATACATTAGGACTAAAACAAATGTTTGAAGTGATGTCTTGTTTTAGGATTTTTTTTTGTTGCAGGTACAACACGAAATGGCTATATGGAAGCGAGTTACACTCGTGAGGAAAAGGCCTCAATTTGAACATTTGTTTTAGTTCTAACGAATTACTTTTGTAAATTTAATTTAATTTAGAAATTTTCCTGAGACCAGACTTACGGGACACACACGTGTGTGTGTATATATATATATATATATATATATATATATATATATATAAGTACCTCGTTGGCACTATAATAATTATTAATTATGTTGAAGTTAATGACTAATGATTGCTTGAGGCTGGGGTTACCATGATCTTTTCCGGATCAAATAATGTTATTAATTAAGAAATTAATAGAGCGAGTTTTCTTCCTTTGCAGTTGCAGTTGTTTGAATGAAAGTTGTATTGAAATGTTATAAATGTGCACTTGGTTAATAACTTCAATATTATAATAACGCGCGAGGTAATGGAAGTCTATTATATAAAGTTAGGTGAATGACACCAGACCAATGGAGCATGTTACACGTTGTTACATGGTGAGATCTCTCGTGTCACTGCAGTTCTTTGCGGAGAGAGGTGAGATGCGACTGAGGCATCGTACCCGAACGCCATCCTCATCTCGGAAGGCAAAAGGGAAATCTTCGAGGCAAGAAACGCAATGTGTGACATTCAGGGCTGAGGGAATGCCTTGAGTGAATCTCGCGGTCACGTCATCTTGGTCGTGGTTGTGTTGATGAAACGGCGGATTTATTGTAAAGTGGAAATTGCGAAAGTATTTGAGTCTCTGTCGCTATATATTTATACATAGGACCAGTGAATTGCCTTTCGTCTTTCGTACGCATCTACGCGCTTGCGTTATAACCAATGTAAATGTTTGAAATGTACGAATGAAATGTTTAATTAACGAGACTTAAAGAACTACTCTCGCGTCAATGGCGAGATGAATGACGCATGATTCAAGCAACAAGTTTGCCTTCCTTTTTAAAGATTGAAGGACAGGTCGACTCGAACCCGGCATGGATGTGGAGAGAGAGAGAGAGAGAGAGAGAGAGAGAGAGAGAGAGAGAGAGAGAGAGAGAGTTGGTGGTGGTGGCGGCGGGCGGCGTAGCTGCACGGAAGAGTTTCAAGATCTACATTCTACTAGACTTATGTGTGAACAGTCGACCCTGTCTTTGCTCAAGATCATTATCGAGAGAGTCGTGCTCTCTCGTAACACCGGAGAATAACTTAAAAAAAAAAAAACACGTTTAAGAACAAAGCAAATCCGACACATTCGCGTTTCTCTCAGTCCTTCTCTTGTCCTCAAAAGGAACATTTACACAAAAATAATTTTAATATTAAAAACAAACTTCTTAAAAAAATAAAAAAAATAATATATATATATATATATACCTTTCAAATGTTCCGTGCGATGATTCCTCATTTCACGAAGTAGCTCGAGTTGGCATGGTGAAGTAGTGAGTTGGTTTCTTATACTCTCCACTCTATTATATATATATATATTATATATTATATATATATATATATATATATATATATATATGGTCAAACGTAATTCGGAGGTATAACACAAGCATGCAGACAATTGTCAGAAAGTAATAAAATTAAAATAAAAAAATTTTAAGAATCATGATTCCATAAAAAAAATTTAACAAAAACCTAAATGCGCCACCGCACCCTCTATCCCCCAAAACTCCCTCTCCCACCCCCCGCATCTCCTTAAATGATGAGGGTTTCGGGGGGGTAGGATGGGGGTGGGTTGTGGATGCAGACGAGAAGAGAGATGGTTGCAAAGGGGAGCTGCGTCGGTCGTTTTGGTGAGACTGTCTGGTCAAGGTGAGTAAGACTCACCTGCGGTTCAGGATTCATGCGGGAGTAGGGGTGGGGTAGGGGAAGGGGTAAGGAGGGAAGGGGTAAGGAGGGAAGGGGTAAGGAGGGAAGGGGTAAGGAGGGAAGGGGAACAGGGGAGAGGGAGACTGAGACGAGCAGAGGAAACTATGCGAAAAGATTCCGAAGACTGAATAACGATGCATTGAACGAAATGAGGGAAAAACGTAAGACAAAGATTAAAAAAAATTCCAAATATCAGACAATTACGTAACACTCATTTTTATAAATAAACTAATATTTTTTAAACCACTTATAATATACCACTTTCTCAGGCCCAAAATTACACCAATCTTTCACACACACACACACACACACGATACAAAAATTATTAATTTGGTTTTAACATTCAATTAATATACTTTACTATTAAATCAACATGGCATTATAAAATATGTCATTAAACTCCTTTGCACTTCCAGAGAGCAAACACTGCAAATCATTACAAACGCGAGTGGTTTAAGACAATTTTCAATTTCAACGAAAGAATCAAACCTATTTTCAGACTTCAACATCTTTCGATAAAGACTTAATGCGTATGTATTTCTTTAACACGCGCCCTCTTTGGTATGCTTGCGTGAAAACCCTCTTAAACTCGAGTGTCACACCAGTCCTTGAAGTTAATCAAAATATCCTCGAGTCATTATATACATAATCAACTAAAAATATACTATAAAATGTAAACAATATATTTAAAAGGGAAAACTTCAAAATATATAAATAACTAAACCGAACGCCAGTCTAAATTCTGCCAAATAAAAAAAAAAAATTTGTATGTTGGCGTACCGCTGCATAATCTCAATTTCCCTTCAATAATAAAAAAATATAAAAAAACAAAAAAGATCATCCTTGTTTCAAACTCCCCTTACATTTGGGGGAGCTTTTAATGGGGAGGGGGGGGGATGATGTCTAGGGGTAAAGAGAAGGGGGGTGATGTCTAGGGGTAAAGAGAAGGGGGGTGATGTCTGGGGGGAAGTGTGAGAGAAGTAACTCCTTCCCTTTGATAGACGTGTAGAGGTCATTATCTCATTGAACAACATTCGAGTTTATTTAAGTAGTATTTACAACAAAATTTACTCTTTTTACGTATAAAGAAGTCAAATTACTCATTATAAAGGGAAAAATACTCTTTATTATTATATTTAGAGTTAATTTATACACAAAATTCGTGGCTGCATACCATACAAGTAACGTAAACTAGTGTGTGTGTGTGTGTGTGTGTGTGTGTGTGTGTGTTCACAAACGCACGTAACCCCAAACGTACTCAATGCTCCCAAATATGTACGTTCAAACACGTTTTACGGTAAGTTAGGGTCGTGGGTGCAAAGTCACTGCAAACGCATAGAGAATTCTGCTTCGAGGCATTGCCCACAGTTCGCTATGTAATTATGGCCCACATAAACATGTTAACATATGCCCATACGTACGTAACGAACGCTAGACGCTATTATAGTTTCTGCAGAAGAAATTCGTTCATGAATTACAGCCACAACGAAGCTATTTTCATGTGGTTTCCTTTAAAGGATGCACTAACTAGCCTATGTACCTTTTTTTTTGTCCATATATCCATATATCGTATAATATATACCTTCCCACTTACCTTCTTGTGGTTCCGCACGTTTTATATATATATATAAAATGCAAACCCACAGGGAAAAAGAAAAATAATTCCAAGGCTTTTGTGTATATTCAGAAGTACACCTCGTTAGGATATATATATCTCAAACGGTGTCCCAAGATAAAATAGCCCCATTACTTATTCCTTTTAACAAAACTCAATGGGCCCACTTTATTTTGGGCCACCCTGTGTATATATACTATAAGAAAAGGTTAATATACTCTTAAGATGCCTCAGGAATGCCAAAATAATGTGCAAAGAATGCCAAGGGCATACCTCATCTATTACCTTCGTGGTCTGCTCTACGACCGTCAAAGTGAAAGGAGTTTGTCTACATAAAAGAACGAAAGGAAACGAACAGACACAGATTTATTTATATATATATATATATAATATATATATATATATATATATATATATATGTGAACGTTAATTAAATAAAGAACGAAGAGAAGATGAAGAACGAAAATATAAATAACAATATTTATAAAAATAAAAATCATTATTTTACAATCTCGATCTTCGAAGTATATAAATAAAACGGCATACCTCGCTTTTTTTTTTTTTTGAATGACTTATTTTCTCAAAAGATAAAGCTTATCGTCAAAAATGTATACGTAAACAAAGATTTCGTACATTCTTCAATTGTTCGTCTACGATAACGAGGGAAAAAATTGGTCTTTTCTATCGAAGTGCAATGGAACACAAAACGCCAAACAAAATCAAATCGCTAAAAATCATTCGAGCAGTCATGAACTTAATTTAGTAAAAAACACTGATGTGACAATCATAACTGGTGACCCTAAAATTTCTTCGGGGGGGAACCCCGCTCGCAGGGTGTCATAATCCCACGGAAGTACAAGGGCTCAGTAAGGATCTCTCCTCACAAATGCGCCTCTTTTCTTTCAAATTTTTAAATAATAAGACTGACTCGAATCTTAGTCATTTACTTTTGTGATTATTCAGTGTCTGTCCCACTGAAATAGTGTGTGTGTGTGTGTGTGTGTGTGTGTGTGTGTGTGTGTCACGTCCCATATCCAGGGTTGGCAAAAACCTAAAAACCCTGCCCATATCCCCCAAGGAAGGGGTAGGGGCGTGAGCCTGAGTAAATTAAAGTAGGGTGGCCGGCCGGCCCGCCACTTCGTCGTGATGTAAGATGAAAAAAAAACGCTCAGTTCCAGGCAGCACTGCGGTTCGGACCCACGACTCAGCGGAGTCAATACTGTAGGACGATATCCTCACAACCAAGCCACGAGACGCTCATATATATATATATTATATATATCGCTCATACGAATCACGTTTGGGAAAATCAAAATGATTCTTATACCCAGATGATTCTTATAATCAGTACATATATAAATATAATCAGTATATTTTATAGAAATAAAAAATTTCTTAAAGGGGGCTTATTCTTATATCCTTGATTCATATATGCAGCTTATATATATATATATATATATATATATATATATATATATATATATATATATATATATATATATATATATATATCACTACTTGATTTCAGGTTTATTGTCCAAATTTTTCGACCTTCTTAATGCGTCTTCCTCTTAATGTTCGTCTGTGCTACATGGAACTGCGTTGCGTCCATGCGTGCAAGCATTCGGTATGACGCAAACCTTTTGCGGCAAAAGGTCATTAACGGAGACGTTTCTAAGCTTCAAGTCTTGGTTTTCAACTGTTAATGTTAAATTCCGCTTTTGCATCGACCGAGTTTTTTTTATTCTTTATTTTCACGTGTGTGCCAACCATTTTGCACAGTTACAGAGAGATACAATTCACTTTTCCTTTTCACTTACAAGTAAATATTAGTTACAAGGTATATTAAAATAAAAATTAAATTATCGCAGTTGTCATGATTCTTTTGTAAATTTAAAATTACTAAAATAATTTAACTACGAAATTAGCGTTCAACTATATATATATATATATATATATATATTAATATATATATATATATATTAATATATATATATAATAATGATTGGGGTTAATCTCCTTCGCAATATCTAAGGTCATATGACGGAGTGGATCTACAGCTTTACGTGGGATCCGAACCACGGGTCGCTACATAATCTGGACACGGAGGACGGTCTCCCATCCAACTACTACCCAGACCCAATGTCGCTTAACTTCGCTGATCAACGGGAAGCGATGTTACGACATTGGCTACGACGTAGTCTATATATATATATATATGTGTGTGTGTGTGTGTGTGTGTGTGTAACAAACCGTGAGTGATAAACATTTAAAAAATTACTAAACCGAAATGAATATTTCCCTCTATAAGCACAGATATTATTATTATTATTGCAATATATAAACTTACCTTTATACTATTTTCCCCCAAAAAATCATAGATAAATTATTATTTTGTTTAGTTCCTCGTATGTAAACACGAACCTGAGTAGAGAGAGAGCTTCTTTCTCTATATTTATAAAGAGAGTTTGAAATACACCAAGTTTATTCTAAATTACAAATCCCATAAAAAAAAAATATATATATTATTATATATATATTATATTATATTATATTATTATATATTATATATTATATATATTATTATATTATATATATTATATATAATATATATTATATATATATATTCTTTTTTTTTCTTTTTCAATTAAGAAAGGTATTACAAATGCATAAATTTGTGAGGCATACAAGAGTACATAGCTACATAGTTCAGTGAAGCTTTTAATTTCTAAGTTTCATCCAATATGATCAAGGTAATCCAGTCAGTCAGTCAGTCAGTCAGTCAGTCAGTCATACAGTATTACAAACTGATACTCGTTTGCGTTGCACGCACACCCAGCATGCATGCCCAGAAAGCCTTATACGGAGGAGATAAAGGTTTATGACATCTCGGACATTATAGATAATTCTACTAATTCTACATTCGGCATTAAATCAGCGTGACACACTTACCAATTGCGGTAGAATTTGTTTTATGAATGGACGTGCACACACATATGACATCACCATATCTGCCGTTTTCTTGAAAAGAGCAAGACGTTCTTAAAGGATACGGAGGAACAAGATTAATAATGTCCAATAACACAAATACTCAAGACACTACCACATCAAAAGGAACACACTTAAAACGAGAATAACAGTGAAAAAAAAAAAGTGCAACGAAAACTAAACGTACAAAGTACATCTTAAGAAAGAAAGGAAAACGGCGACACTGTACGGCAAAATAGTTACAAAAGGAAGGGAAAAACCGTCCGAAAAGAATGAGCATAACGGAGTAAAAGTAAGAACGGCGACAGCACCACACTTAGTGTTAACACGAGTACGTAACAAGTGTGACAAAGTAACCAACAATAGGAATGAAATCTCAAAATAGGAAATGAGTTTTAAAAGAAAGAAAAAAGTTCATTGCAACTTAGCGAGATAAAATTCCTGCAAATCATCGTTGTTGAATGTAACGCCGCCAGTTACGTCATACTCCAAATTTGAAACAGCAGACGAGCGAACTGCGAACGAAGTAACTTTTTCGTGGTCATCACTCAATTTATTAGGCACTGCGGCATTACATAATTTCATGAATGAATTACGTCTACCCATATATATATATATATATATATATATACATATATATGAGAGAGAGAGAGATTAAATGTTTTTATTGTCAATAAAGACGTTGCGAAATAAGGAGCGAGTTCATGGTCAAGTCAGCGGATCCGACACAACGAGCGAATCGAGTGATCGAAGACAATGCAGGTAACTCCAAAAATAA
Organism: Bathynomus jamesi; assembly: GCA_023014485.1. Taxonomy (NCBI): domain Eukaryota; kingdom Metazoa; phylum Arthropoda; class Malacostraca; order Isopoda; family Cirolanidae; genus Bathynomus; species Bathynomus jamesi. The sequence goes on from JAJOZX010002276.1 coordinate 8,408, forward strand.
AGTTCATATACAGAGCGACTCTTTTGGCTCTGTATTGTTTACATACAATCGTAGTCTCAGTGTACGTAGACTAATCAAACTGTATACAATGTAATATCAAGCATATACATTTTGTAGCTTAAGTATTACACGTAGTTCAATACAACCAATGTCACTATGCAATAAAACCTTTCTATATAAAATATTTTGATATGCCAAACGTTGTTTTCGTACAGTATCCTGGTGTGTCCGTAGCCCCTTAAACCTAAAAAAAAAAAACTACGTGTTACAGCCTCCTATTCTTTCATCACCAAAAAAAAAAAAAAAAAATTATTATTCCTACTTTATATGTTGATGCAGTATAAGGAAAGTTGGTGAAAGAATGCGATGCTTAGCCGTGGTTTCTAAATTTAAGTAACGGGATGGCAAGCTATGCAGGTCTGTCTACCATAAACCTGTTTTGTTTCATTTAACGACGTAGCACGATCATCGTTCAGTCTGGAAACTGATAAATAATCATTCAAAACCAAAGTCGAAAATATGCAAAAAGAATTGCACAGCTATTTTACTTGTTTATTTTATAAAAACAGTCTTCATTTCTAAAGGTTATATATAATCTAAAGTGTATGTTAAGTAGGCTCCAGTTACCCCTCACCCCTACCCCTACCCACCTACTCGAACAGAAAAATAAGAACTATGTTCGAATGACATCAGTGTTCCCTCCTATATTTGTGACCTTGACCTTTGGTGTAAGAACCTGATTATCTTTCGCAACACACCGTCTTGTAATGATACTAAGTGTATGAAGTTTCATCAATTTATGTTGAGCAGCCCAAAAATTATGGCAACTCGAAAAGGCTTCATTTGACTTTGAACTCCATTTGTAACCTTGACCTTTTAACTTTAATGCATAGACCCGAGTCTCGCTCAAAACACATCGTCTTATAATCATCCATATGCGTGTGTAAAGTTTCATCAATTTATGGTGAACGGTTCAACGAAATGTGACGAATGGACGGACAAGTGCAATCCAGTTATGGATCTTCCAATTTTATTTGGTCGTGGACATAATACAAAAATAACAGTGGGAATGAAAATAATAATAATAGCGACACGCCCAATTAGGTAACTCCACAAACACGTCTTTCTTAATTCAAAGTTTCCAAAATAATAAATGGCGATCAAGTCTCATTTAGTCATTGACTGTTTCTGCCAATTTTAATATCTTCTACAAACACCAAGGTCAAATATGTAGTTTAGAAGTACACGCATATGAACAGACTACGATAGAAATGCAAGTTGAAACACAAATAACTTGTATTTTTGTAACGGGCACGACATGTACGAGTCATGGCTATTCGATCGTCGCTCTAAATATCAGTTTTTGAACCCCGAATGAGCCCAAGCAGTAGCGAATGAAAGAATAAAAAATACCGAAGACTTGGAAATGAATAATCATGGAATAAGGCAGTGTGATGCATGGCTGAATTACCACCCCCAGCCATTACGAAGAATTTAGCCTCTAAACACCCCCTTCCCCCCCGAATGAATGGAACCGAAGACGATAAATCGAATAAAGGAATGTCATCCTCGGATTTCCACTCCTCCTAACGCTCACCTAGGAAGCAAGGCGAAGATAATAAGGACCTAATTCTGGTTCTTCACTTCCAAAAAGTAACTTGAAACTGACGCAGAGTGCCACAAGGGACCAATGAGTGACAGTCAGATTTTCAGCCAGAAGGTCAAAGAAAAATGATAACATGCAGGGAAAAGGTCACTTAAGTTTAATGTATTATTTATTATTATTATTATTATTATTACAGCAGTAATTCGGTAATCCGACTTCCCGGTATTCCGATATCGCTTCTGCCAACGAATATGAATTGGGACCATCCAATGCTTCATCACTTAATCCGACAATTCCCTCCGATAGACCACCACCTACTGCATATAACGGCCGTTTTCGAGAGAAAACCCAAAACGAGTCTTTGTTAATTTTACACTTAATCTTTTATTGGGCTATTATGACATTTTATTTGCGTATAATACTATTAATAAATCTTAATCGGCTTCGCGTCTCCAGTAATTCATTGTTTCATCCGGCGATTCAGGTATTCCGACCGGGTTATATCGTCCCTGTCTGGTCGGATTATTGAAGTTTTATTGTATATTAATTCTGAAGAATGTAATTTATATAGCTATGCTTAAGTTTATTTGTCGGTATATATATATATATATAATATATATATTTCTAAAATCAGGCAATTTGTAAATTGACTGAAATTTTAGGCAATGTATCAAATATATATATATATATATATATATATATATATATATATATATATATATATATATATATATTTATATTATTTATTAACTGCCTAGATGGTTCTCCTCTCAATCGATGCCAACAAATTTGCAAGACAAATAAAGATTGCATGGAATGCCCAATTTGAGCAAACTAAAGTTTCCTGGATACAACCCTCTGAACACACTGTTTACAAGAAATTCTATAATTCAGTCCAGCTTCCATCAAAGTTGCAGAATATGTAGATGTTTGAGACTAACTTCAGCGCACACTAAAAGTTAACGTGATAAGCTTCTCCTGAGGTCGGGGTAACTGAAACCTATACTTTAATGGTTTTACAACTCCTCCTACTCAAACAATTTTAACAAAAATTGGATCACCTGAACATCAGGGGGCCCCATGTATTCTTGGTTTTTGCTTTACAGTACCAAATACAATAATAAATGAAATTGAATACCCAGTTAGGTCAACTGTACGCCCTTGACGATTGGTTAGGTTAAGTAGTGATATTTTCGTTAGTTGTAACGAAGATATCATTTGGTAAATGAGGCTGGGGGCCCTGATCCCAAAAATGTACGAGATCGTTACGTATTTAAACTATGCAGAAATACGCGAATTTGATGCATTTTTCTCGAAATCAACTCCTTTGACCGTAGTGGTTCGTAGCTTTCAACAAATCTGCACTCAATCTTCAGAATAAATAAATATTGAACAGGAGAATTAAACATTAAAAAGCTTTCTTGAATCCCAGTGTTCCACTGGGATTCAAGAAAGCTTTTTAATGTTTAATTCTTCTGTTCAATATTTATTTATTCTGAAGATTGAGTGCAAATTTGTTGAAAGCTACGAACCACTACGGTCAGAGGAGTTGATTTCGAGAAAAATGCATCAAATTCGCGTATTTCTGCATAGTTTAAATACGTAACGATCTCGTACATTTTTGGGATCAGGGCCCCCAGCCTCATTTACCAAATGATATCTTCGTTACAACTAGTTTGACGTTGTAGTTAATTCTCTGACAGGAAAACTGGGATTCAAGAAAGCTTTTTAATGTTTAATTCTCCTGTTCAATATTTATTTATTCTGAAGATTGAGTGCAGATTTGTTGAAAGCTACGAACCACTACGGTCAAAGGAGTTGATTTCGAGAAAAATGCATCAAATTCGCGTATTTCTGCATAGTTTAAATACGTAACGATCTCGTACATTTTTGGGATCAGGACCCCCAGCATCATTTACCAAATGATGTTCCTGTCAGAGAATTAACTACGTCAAACTAATCGTTTAGGCGACGGATTCCCGTCTAACGTTATTAAAACGTTACGATTATGCTCTTTCGATTAATCCTGAGGGAAAGTAACTCATTTTAGATTCTGAAGTTAAAAATAAATGCTTTAAAATTAATTCTTTTTAATGAAATAATGCTAACAACAGTTTCCTCTAGCTAAAAGTCGTTCCAGAGAAGATCTTTAGAGCTTCAAACAAAGGGTAAGGAATACCTAGAACGAAAAATTAATTATAAAATTGGGTACTTAAACCGTCAAAAGTATAGGCCTATCATTTCAAACCACTTAGGAATGTCTACATTATGAAACCCTAAAATTTAAAATGTTTGTAAACTATTCATAGAAAAATCAAAACAATAACTTACCATTTTGTTTTTACACTTAAATATGTTATATTTAACTGGTTTTTTTGTATAGTAACTGGCATCGTGGTAAAAATATACCTGTAATATTTCAAGGTTTTTTTAAAACGAAGACACTGATCGACGTGCGATTTATTATCGTAAAAAAATAACGGTCATTCTAAAAAGAAATTTTTATATCCCAAAACCTGAGGCAATCGATGTTGCACCACTTTTAATGGGTAAAATTGATCAAATTTTTCAGATTCTACAAAGTGTCGTCACTTCCTGAGAGAGAACGGACAATAATCTTCCAGTTGAAAACGATGTATATAAACACCTTTCTTTTTTCTTCTTTTCAAGGAGAATATCAAAGAAAAATGTAGATTATTTGGTCCTTCTTCAGGTCAGTTTTTCCTCCGTTTAATATAGAATTTCTTAAAAATAAAACAATCTTGTTTATGCACAAAATCCGAAGTTTTGTCTGTAAACTTCAAATATTTATAACAACTAAATTGTACCTATTTAAGTTTATTACATATGTACACGCTAACAATTAAGATTTTAGTGGAGTAACTTTGATACAAACTGGAATTCTTGTTTATAAAATTAAACAAAATTGTCATTGCATTTATCAAAAGGCTTCAAAACATCATATCTTTAAATTAAACCTAATGTTAATTTCTGATCTATAGCTTTTGATTAATAATGACTGACCTATCATTAACTCATAATTTTGATACGTTCAAAGTAATATTTTGGTTATGTAAATTACTCCTATCTGGATTTTCATGTTACAGTTGATTTATATATATATATAATATAATATATATATATATACACGCTACAACTCAGAATGGTCCCCCGAGAAACTTTTATTACACGTACTGTTCCGAGAAGTTCTTGTTCTATGCATGGTCTATGTGTAACACACACACACACACACACACACACATATATATTATATATATATATATATATCACGTTGCACATAATGGATGCGCAGATTTTATTGACAATGAAAACTCTGGGCATTTATTGACTGCATAGCGTGTATGTATGTATGTATATATATATATAAAACGTTGCAGATAAGGTCAAAGGTGAAAATTTTACAGATGAATCTGAGAATGTGGTTTGAAATGGAAATCTGTTTTGGAGACGTTGCAGGTTAACTCCTGATAGCCTCTCCACCCGAGCCATGCTCGGGGCATCATTAACGGGAGGCAATCGTACGGAGGGACCATCGAGTGAGAGTGGGGAGGCACTACTACTCTTTCACTTACCTATTTTGGCGGCGGATGGAGAGAGAGTGGCGGATGACGAGGGTGAGAGTGGTGACGTCATAGGCGACGAGACCGCCGTGAAGTTCGCCCCCACATTCGACATGGGGGAGTAGGGGATGGAGTCGAGGCTGGAGGCGCACGGAGAGGGCTGAGAGTCGTTCGCGCCCCGGCCCCCGGTACGTACGTAGGCATTGGAGGGGGACATTGGTTCCAGCTTCAAAGCGGGCGAGGGAGGGTAATAATGCCCTTCCATCTTCACCGGGGAAGGGGGAGTGGCAAGATCATGAGGATGGGGGGAATAATTGATGGGGGAGGGGGAAAAGGGGGAAAGAGGACCCACTCCCCTCGGCCTCCCTGCGTGTACGGGAGGCTCTCTAGCAAACATCATTCCGTCATCACTGCCACTGCAAATGAAAACGAGAAAGGTCAGACTGGCACTAAAGAGTTGCCGTCGTAAATGGCATTCACCTGGCATTGGCCTTTTAGGGCCATTATCAAAACACACGCAACTACATTTTATTTAGAAAAAGTTAAATTATTACCAAATTTAGAAGGCAGACTTTCACACAAAACACGAGAGTACACTGGAACCATACTCCATCAATTAATTCTAGTTATGGCCAAATTATTTATATCCACACTGAAATATTAATATACACACTACTCCACTAAGGTGGAGTGACAAGCTTGACCTTCGTCAGAATGAACAATTCGGGCGGAAGCAAAACCAAGGTTACACATACTGATAACTGAATTTCAATTCATAGTAAACTGAAACAGGGTAGATGTATTCTACTTTAAATAAAGTTTGAAGATTATACTGTACCTATAAATCACCTGCATTTAATCATAATACATAATATTTACTACTTTGAAAAACAGTATTTCTCTACCACAAATTTCACGGTTTCAAAGTAAAATCCAAGTACTTTTCTACCGTATTTCTGGAAAAGTAAATAAAGCGAACTACTTATTTGGTCCATGTTCATAAGGGGAAAAAATTTTAGAATTAACTTTTTTTTTAAATATTCAATTTCTCGCGTACATTCTTGAAATTTAAGTCAAAACTACTTAACTGAGATGTGAGTAGGCGCCTCTTCCACCAGATGGTTATACAAACAACCATGATAAAATAGTGTGGCGCGCGAAGGCATGAAAATTATTTTACTTATTACGCAACATATTTAAATATAGCTTATACGGTTTCAAATCTACATATTAAATAAGCCTTCACACAGAAAATACACCCTAAAATGTCAACAGAGTTGAAAGCCAAGTGACTTCTGAGAACACAAACGAACTTGAACTGAGAGCTTCGCAGGTCATGCGTGTAAATAACAAACGAATAAAAACGACATTGGATAAAAGGTGATCAACTTCCACCAAAAGTTGAAGTAAGCTTTCATTGTAAATCAAGATTCAAATACAGGATTCTAAAACGCAGAGATCAACGTCATCCGCAAATTGGCGTAATTTCTCGACCACAGTAATTAGGTTCTCATTTTATAATTAAGTAACTAAAATAGGCTAAATTGATTAAACACTTTTAATTTCATAATTTACGCGAAGAAACTTATTTATTTATTTATTTCCTAAATGATTATACAATTGATCATTCTAATTAAATTTGTGTAAAATAAGTGTGTTTTTGTAATTTTTATTTACGGTTATTAATAATAATAATAATTATTATTATAAACATAAGATAAATTTTTTATTATTATTTATTACTACTATTACTTGCCATGTTCACTTCTTTTATGTAATAAATAAACTAAATCCTATTAATTATGCCTGAAAAACCTTCATGCTTCCAACGGCATATTTAGATGCGATTACTGTAAAATTATTAATGTTCTATTACATAACCCAAATTGTACAGAAAATTGTACAGAAAAATATTGTAAAACTTTATGCGTTGTATTCTATTACACACACACACATATATATTATAAGGGTATCATCGCAAATTTACTACTATAGTTTCTAAAGCCAAGTCGGCTCGACATCTCTCTCATTTCAGAAAAGCTTCCACGAGAGCTGAATGCTATCTGCATAACGAACGGTTTCATTTAAACAGTTTTAAAGAACCCTTTATTAACATACAATTAAGAGCTGTATAAATGTGGAATATATTATATTCTATTATTTATATATATATATATATATATATATATATAATATATATTAATATATATATATATATATATTTTACAAGCACTGCATATAAGGTATTATTGAGATCTCCTACTCATCCTGCATATAAATATTACCGTGTGTGTGTGTGTGTGTGTGTGTATATATATATATACTGTAGTGTACATATAAAATAAATACACAGGCCTACATACACACAGCCCACCATACGTACAAAAAAAGTCCAGTGTAATCACCTACACATACTCAAGGTGACCTACATAACATACGCTAATATATGTTCTTCTTGAACTAATCAATTAATTGTTGAAAGAAGAATTTATACAAACGTGTGAATCGAACCGAGTTTAAGACTGAAATGACGAGTTTATACGCACTAAATACCCGTCCAGAAGACGCCATAGCCGCAGTCATTCATCCAAAGAGACGGAGTTGTCGTGCAACGAGCCCGCTTTCAATGGCCCGACGTAGAATTTTGATCAACTCGTTCCTGGATGGCCTTGTCCGACGCTCAGTTTAACTTGCACGGGTTATCTCGACGTGGATGAGCGCTTTGTACAAGATACGCTTACACACTGGTATGTACGTACATGCACGGGTTTTTTTTTAAAGGTAAAAACGTGCGATACGTGATAGAAATATGCTCGGTCATTACCATACTTGCAAAACTTGAGATTCGGTTTGTAGTCATTGTTATTACTATTATTACTATTACTACTATTACTACTATTATTATTAACAAAATAATATCAGTTTCGATTGTAATGTATTTTTTGAGTAATTTCCTCAAAATTACCTTATCAGTTAAAACAAATTTATGAAGGATAATTCCTGAGTAAATCCGAGTTATGACTTCCTCTGTATAAGCCATTTCGTCCTACAGACACTTTCCGAGTCGCTAAACGTAAGGTCATACACATTACATGAAAATGCAAGAACTCCGTCGGAACATCATTGTCCCCGCCTATATTTGTGACCCTCGCCTTTGATGCAAGGACCCGATTCTTGTTCGCGAAACATCGTCTTATGACGAAACATGCGTGTGTTTATAAAATTTCATGACTTTATATTGAGCCATTTAAAAGTTATGGAGCTGACACGTAAAAGCTCCATTTGACCCTTGACCTCTATTTATGACCCTTGACATTCGATGCAGGGACCTAATTCTTACTCGTGCCACATCGTCTTATGATGCTCTATATGCGTGGGTGAAGTTTCATGAATTTATGTTCAGGGGTTCAAATGTTATAGGGCGGATAAGAAAGCGTGACGGATGGACGGACAATTTGAATTCAGTATGGCCCAAATTTACCTGGTTGGGGGGTATATTAATACAGTGAAATTAAAATAATTAACGTGGGCAACTAAATACTAGAAAGCCACCTGGACGGGCAAGTCAACCGAGTTACACACACACACACCACACACACACACACACACACACACCACACACACACACACAGTCCCCAAATGTGACATTATAACACTTTCTTTAAATAGAAAAATTAGAATGCTAAGTTTTAAAATTCCTACATTTTATTCATCAACAATACGTGTAAAAAAAAAAAAAAAAATCAGGATACGCTCACGACAATGACGACGTAAAACCTAACAAATAGTTCACCTCCATCATCCGTCAACTGGCAACTGGCAAAAATATTAAATGGTATTTAGAAATGCATCGAGCAAAATAGGGATTATCAAGAAAACTTTTTAAAACTTGAAATTATTTTCAAAGCAAAAGTAAGTAGTTCCTTATTTCAGTAAACCTAATATTAAATTTCGTTTTTTTTTTTTGTTTTTCTTCTTAAAATAAGGATTCAGTTATTTTTTTAAAGTTTTAAAAACGTCGTCGTTTTTTCAATAAAGTTTTTGAAATTATTCAAACGCTCATTAATAAAAAAAAAAACTTGTTTTAGTGATCAACGTTTTCGAAAAATTGTTCACACTGCATTTATGGTGTAAATTCCTTACGCGAAGTTTGTTCATTGCGTAACCAACAACAATTACATCCTCCTCTTGGCATATCGCCAGGGTAGACGAGTGGTAAAGCCCTGAGCTGTTAACCCGAAGGTCCCGGGGTTCGAGTTTCGGCTCGAACTTCAGGTTTTATATTTTCGCGATTAAGGGGCTCTCTGGATCTCCTTCGTTCGGGTGGTAATACTACGGATCGGGAACCACGAAAATCAGTACGTTCCCCCCTACCCCCACCGTCAAATGACCTTAGATACGACGAAGAGGTTAAACACCCACAAAAGCAAAGCCAAACCTCGTAAGCAATTACGGTGATACACAATGTTACTAGTTTTGGGTTTCCTATTGCTTTTTTTCCTTCTACTCGTATCATAGAAGCGGATTCAGACGACAATTTAGTTAGTTTGTAACATCTTTCTCACGATTTCTTTGTCATTTGGAATCTCTGTACGACCTTTTAATTTTCCTTTTTCATCAACAGTTTTGGATTTATTTTTCTTAGTATCATTTCTATATATGTTCTCTATATCCTTTGCGGTACTGCGTTATGCGGTACCGGTTTGGTAGTGCGGTAGTACCGCAAAAAAACCCGCAAGTGCCCAGCTTTGCTCTATAATTCCGTTAAACGCTTTCTCAATGACATATTGAGGAAAACCCATTCCAAGATGCTTGTTACTCTTTCTATTCTTTTATGCCCATAGGAAAACCTCCACCCCGATGATGTTCCAAAAGATCCGTATATCAATGCGTTAATTATAACAACATGGAATACGCAATAATGTTAGTTGGTATACGCGACTTTAATTGCATTTTTTAAGTCTTTTCACTGAACCTTCACTATATAGAAACTTTAAGAGAAATCTCCACAAAGTAGAAAGGTTATCGGTACATCTTTTCAAAGCTAAAAAATTTAGGTTACCGATTTCCCCTAAATTTTCAGTGAAAAGAATGATATAATCATTGTTGTAAAGAAAGATATTACCAATATAAACGCTGTATATTTTTCGATCTTAATCATTATTTTCATTCATTGCATTGTTCTATTTTCTACTTCAGACAGATTAAAAAAAAAATACTCTTTTTCGTATATAAGTTAAGTTCTCGAATTCGAAGCGTTTGAGGGGGGGGTTGTACTTTTCGGAACAGTTCCCCTATGAACAAAACTTCTAAAAAGGGTTTTTGTTTTTAATGTTTCTATACCATATTACCAAATTTTTATGCTTTTTTTATGCTTTTTATAAATTGTTTCTAGGCGAACTTTTTTCCGAAATTACAACGTATTATGAATTTTAGTAATAATTTTTTTCAATATTTGGAAGACGTAAACTTGAATGTTGATAAACGTCTCTTTCAAATGCTTTAAAATGTGTGTCGGACCAAAGCATTCGTAAACCTTCAATATTCGAAGTGCAAAAGCACTTAATATTACTATTAAATTTAATTACAAATTTTGTCTTTAAAGATAACGATAACTTTCACGTTGCGGTATGGACTTATCGTATCACGCGCAACTGTCCCAGTCAATACTGATAAGATAATATGATAAGATCCTACCTGTAAGATCAGACACGATGTTTATGATCTTAGTCTAGAGACTCGAAAATGTCTGTAGCAAAATGACGAAACATGGACTTGCACCGAGAAACTCATAATTTTGGCTTACTAAAAAATTATTCTTCACAAACTGATAATTATGTGATGTGAAGAAAATTTTTTATATATATATTATGTACGTGACAACGGAAACCTCGTCGGTACACTGATCCCCCTAGTTTGTTCGACAATGCTGCTGCGAGCTGCTCGTACCCGGCAATAGGAATATGGGCGAAATGATACTGTATGTATAAAATAAAATGTTCATCTTATTACCCGTTACAATAAATTTATAACTTTTTCAGTGAATAAAAAAGTTAAAAAAATATGTTAATACCGTATTTGTGATGGGAATAAATAGGGCTTCTTTGTTTTGTTTTTTTGTTTCAACAAATCGGTGTCACATGTTAATGCTGTCTACTGGTCTGAAACACGCGAGAAAAGCTTATCAATGTATCGCCACATTCTAATACAGTTTTTGCATTCATTGCCAAAACAATATCAAAGATATTTTCATGATATTATTCCCCCCTTTTCGCTCGTGAAACAAAAAGAAACATTAACGAAATATTCTTTGGATTAAAAAAGCGTTTTTATGTTACAATACACAAAATATAAAAGGAATTCAAAATGCGCATCACGCATCACGGTTAAAATCATTCCATGCACAGTGGAGATTGACAGCGGAACGTGCAAAGCGAGCGCTCAAAGTAGTAGTAGTTGTTGTTGTTGTTTGTTATTATTACGTTGACCTTCAATATACTTGGCAATGATTCTAAGAGCTGCGCGTACCCTGACTGAATGCATGGGAGCGGTGACTTGTGTAAAACAGTGAAGCTTTTCCTTCCCCTTATACTTAAAGCTATTAATATGTGAATCTCGAGCATTGAGTGTATATATATATATCATTGGCCAATATCCCAAGTGGACTACGATGATAAAATTGCGAGATACTGAAACTTGCCAACTCGTAAGTGGAAGAAGGAAGAAGCGATCTCATTTCCGTAGGACACCTTCGCATCGCGTGAGATTATACCCAATTCCTATCTACGAGATCTGTCAGGTTTGAGAAATTTGTAATTCTAGAATTTCACTCTAAGGAATGACTATTAAATTTTAATTTTTGAAGGTATATACTCCAAATATGCAATTATAAATAAAGTCACGTATAATAGAGCTTTGCAATGACCACGAAGAGTTAATAGGAAAATGCAATTGCAGCAATTTTAGACGTTATACAGTACATTTACAATAAACAATACGATAATTATATTTCTATTTTTCACTCAAATTGTTTTACCTACTACGATATATATATATATATATATATATATATATATATATTAATATATATATATATATATACACAGGGTGTACATAAAGTCAGGATCTATTTTTGTGAAGCACTTGGAAATTATATGGAATTCAATCATAAAATGATAAAGTGGTAACATTTATTAAATAATTAAGAGTAGGATTCGACGTGACGCCCATCAGTATCCCTGCACAGCTCAAATCGTTCCGCAGCATTTCTAAACACATTCTGGAGCATTTGCGGGGTTATGTTATCTGCAGCAGTTCGTATACGTGTACGTAAGTTTTCAAGAGTTAATCTTCGTTTGATAGACGTGCGATTTGATAAAGCCCCATGCAAAGAAATCTAAAGGGGTTAAATCTGGTGATCTCGCTGGCCAAGGTCTGTTGCTTCCGCGTCCGATCCAGCGATTTGGAAAACGTCCATTTAGATAATCCTGAACAATTTTGGCATAGTGACAAGGAGCACCATCATGTTGATAGACGACGGTACTAACAATCCTATCCCCGTCGTCTATCAACATAATGGTGCTCCTTGTCACTATGCCAAAATTGTTCAGGATTATCTAAATGGACGTTTTCCAAATCGCTGGATCGGACGCGGAAGCAACCAAAGACCTTGGCCAGCGAGATCACCAGATTTAACCCCTTTAGATTTCTTTGCATGGGGCTTTATCAAATCGCACGTCTATCAGACGAAGATTACGAGTCTTGAAAACTTACGTACACGTATACGAACTGCTGCAGATAACATAACCCCGCAAATGCTCCAGAATGTGTTTAGAAATGCTGCGGAACGATTTGAGCTGTGCAGGGATACTGGATACTGATGGGCGTCACGTCGAATCCTACTCTTAATTATTTAATAAATGTTACCACTTTATCATTTTATGATTGAATTCCATATAATTTCCAAGTGCTTCACAAAAATAGATCCTGATTTTATGTACACCCTGTATATATATGCCCGGGTAACCTAGGGGTTAAGACGCTGGGTTGCTGGTCGGAAGGTCGTAAGATCGAGTCCGGGCGAGGGCTTTGTAATTTCTGACCACCCGTAGTGTGTTCATGGTTCGTATTCCACGTTAAGCTGTAGGTCTAAGGTGGAACAATTCGGGCGGAAGCAAAATCAAATAAAATAAAATAAAAAGGGGAACAAGTTTAAAAGAATAACCTTTAAAATAAAACTTCTCTAATTAATATCGACTTTGTTAGCAAGTTGTGACACGCACTAAATACTGTTCATTATTTCGGAATTTTATTTATTCGTATTTCCACCCACCACGTTCGATACCAATATAGTTACTAACACTGAGGACAAGAAAGAAAGGTTATTGAGTAGGTTTAAACAAAATTAAATTCGTCCTCGAAATTAACTAATTAATTACGCCCTAAATAACAAACTCCGAAGGATACAAAGCTAAAATAAATAAGGGAAACGAAGTCAGCACGTCAGAAAAGAAGCCCTCCTTTTTAAAATCAGTCTCTATGGAGGCCTACTCTGTTATATCCAATCCATATAAAAGTCAAATCTTTATATTTTTATTATACTTGGCATTAACGCCTATTTAGATAAGCCTTTCGCATCTTAGTGAAATGAATTTCTCGTAATAGATTCAATAAATAGGCCCACGCACGAGACATCTGGTACACAACCATGGATCTTCTCGGTTTGACAGCCTGTAATATTTTTTAACATTACTTGTTTTTTATTGTCCAGTTTTAATCGATGATTTAAAAAATAACATACTATTTGTTTCTCTAAAACATGAAAGGCAGTTATATGCAATTTAACAAATTAAAAATATATATTTTTAAACCGTATTGGGATCTTTTTGGTTTGACGACCGAGGGAAAAAAACGAGTCATGACTATGAGACCGTCAAATTCTAGACTCTACCAACTGGTTGTTAGGTTAACTGAATGCACAGTTAGGTCAACTGTACGCCCTTGACCACTGGTTAGGTTAAGTCATGATATTTTCGTTTGTTAAAACAAACGAAAATATCATGACAACCTAACCAATCGTCATGAGCGTACAGTTGACCTAAAACTTTCAGGGATTTTGGAATCTTAAAATGTATATGATATTCTCTAAACTAAAATGTGTAACTGCCTCACTATTTGTTTCTCTAAAACATGAATGTTATTTTTGAAATCCTCGATTAAAACTGGACAATAAAAAAACAAGTAATGTTAAAAAATATTACAGGCCGTCAAACCGAAAAAATCTCATACCACCCTGTATGTACCAGATGCCTCAAGCGTGGGCCTATTTAGGAAATGTAGCTTCACACTTTAATACTACCAATTTTTTATAGATAGATTATGTAAATTTCAGTTTTCACAATTTTCCTTACGGTATATTCATATTTTAAAGGATGTCGTATTTATCTTTAAAATATAAACATACTTTAACTTTACATATTCATCCATTTTAATTCTTTATTAAAAACAAAGAGTATGAGAATATATAGATTTTTGGCACCACCATGTATCTAAGAGTGAGCCAAATTCACTTATTAAAGTGTTAAATTCAAAACGTATAAAAATGATGAACCCGTTTTGAAAGTAAAAATGTAGAATATGGGTTCAATTCAGCGAAATAAATTGCAGAAACGAAACAAAACGAGTGGAGAGATTGTAAAGTCTGTAGTGACTATTAAATTTTAATTTGCGGAGGTATATACTCCAAATATGCAATTATAAGTAAAGTCACGTACAATAAGAGCTTTGCAATGACCACGAAAAGTTACTAAGAAAATGCAATTACAAAAATTTTAGACGTAATGCAGTACATTTACAATAAACAATACGATACTTATATTTTCTACATGCGGGAGGTGCCCCCTTGGGGCATTGGTTTCTGCGAGTATGTAGAAGAATTACGGCATTTGGAAGAGTGAGGTCCATGGTGTAATGGTATCGCGTCTGACCGGCAATCGGAAGATCCCGGGTTCGATTCCCAGGTGGTTACCTCATTTTTTCATTTGTTCCGTTTTCTCTCTCTCGTCTTGCGCGGAATATCTCCTATACAAGCGTCGTTCTTTACGATATATATATATAATAATTATAATATATTATATATTATATATATATATAATAATATATATATAATATTATTATATATATATTATATATATACGTTAATCACCATTACCTAAAAGGGGAACTAGAGGCATTTAGTTACTGAAATATTAATCTATAATTATTATACATAGGCCTATTCCTTTATTAGTTACTTGGAATGAAGAGAAAATATTCTATATTAAGACAAAGCGAGAAGATGGTTGGAAGGGAAACGAAAATGTACATCTGAATTTGAACCTTACGACTAAAATACCTGATGACCCTCTCTCAATGAATTGGCCAAAGGCAGTGAAAAAATAGTTGTGGTATTTCGTTTATGCGTGAGACGAGAAGTAAATTTTTTTCAAAAACCCTCTCAAAGTCATCACGCATCGATGATTCTCTTCCTTTTCACTTTAAAATCTTTTAATTCTAAAAAATATTTCACTGTTATTAAAGATAGATTTAAAATAAAAACCATTTCCATTAAAACAACTCGATAAAACCTGTCGTTAATATAATTAATTAATTATACTCTATAAGCCTTGTCTTAGTGAGGGACCTTTTTTTTTTTACATGGACCGTGTATGAAATGTTTTAAAAGAGCCTTTTAATTATTTACATGGTTCACATTTTGTGTTTTATATATTTTTGATAAGTCTTCCTTTATACACGTTCATTACGTACTGAAAACGCGTTATAGACTTAAATGGCGACGCTTCCTGTAACGCAATCGCTTGAGAAATAGCGATGAATACACATCAGTAATGGTAAAGGGTTCATTTAATTATTCCTTCCCCATACCGAAACATACCACCATTTATACCATGTATATCTTCCCATTTACGTAAGAACTACCGAATAAATTTTTCCTAACACAGTCTGCTAATGTAGTTAAGGAAAATGGTACGCAGAGTTTCACCTTTGGTCGAATAGTACACAATTATTAACCATTAAATTCCCTACATATAAAACGCGCAAAACAATTTATATATTACAGAAGAGTGAAACAGTTTTATAGGGCTCGTATATAGTAACCATACATACCGTATATATGGGATAACAGGGACCTGGAATTTTTTTTTTTATTATTATTATTATTCAACTGGTCTTCTAATAACTTTCCAAAAACTAGGGTTCTGGGTATCCTTTTACAGCCTTCGCACCAGTAATTTCAAACAAATTATTTAAAAATAATGCAACAGGGACTACGTAGAACACTTTTCTCATTATTAAAAATTTCACATGAAGCTAATTATTTATTTTGGTACATTTTAAACTTTAAATTAACACAAACAAGCAAACATAATTTTACATACGATTTCCTGCTTTTATTATTAACATTGTCCATTAAGATAAGAGAATTAAGGTCAATTAGAGGATGTCAAACGAATAAATAAATAATCCTATTTATATTATTATTATAATAACTAATAATAATAATAATGTATATGAGGAGTGGACAGGCCTCTTACGGAACAAGTCTTTCATTCTAACTTCTAACCAATATCTCACTAGTGTTTGAAGACAACACATTTAGCTTCTACAACAAACTTCGAACAAGTATTTCACTTTTTCTGCAAATATTTAGCCAACCTACGTTTATTTCCTTTCTCAAAGTTTGAATAGTAAATCTTTTTCAATTAAATCATTATTATTATTTCAACTAAATCAATTCCTTTGTGAGAATAGGAAGTTCAAAGTTATTATTGCTTATATATATATAAGCAAAGAACCACAGGGAAAAGGAAAAGGAAACAAACACGAAGTCCAAGTGGTTCTTTGCTTATTAAAAAGATCACGTGTTGCTTTGTGATTGCATATATATATATATATATATATATATATTATATATATATAGTAAAAGGAAAGTTACGGTCCCTGAAATTTGGTTAACCTAAACCAATGCAATTACCTCCCAATTGAAGAGGGAGTTATGGAGAACAGACCTGGATGAATGATGGAGGCAGGATGAGCGAAGGCAATCTCCTGTGACCTCCAGCTTTCTTCCTCCTCCTTCTCTCCCTCTTAAACCCCTTCAATGCCATGAACAAGCATAACGTCCCATACCCCCACAAATGACACTATATAAAGCTATTCATGCACAATGAGCTCGCGAAGACGTTGCAAAAGAGTGACGTTGCAACCGTGATTGCAGATAAAAGTAAACACAATGGAAAATGTATTCAGCATAAAATAGTCTCTCTGCTCTTAAAGATTATACCGTAAACAAGGTTCAGTGCTATTATAATACTTTTAGTTTATTGGTAAAAGCTACTGCACCTATAAAAAACAAAAACAAATATACCCATAATAGTTGAAACTGAGGCGCATATATATATATATATATATATATATATATATTATATATATATATATTATTATTATTATATATATATATATATATATATATATATATACTATATATATATATATTCTATGATTATATATATATCTATATATATATATATATATAACGTCTTAATGTGGGTTCGATGACACGAGTATTTATCTTCGTGCAGTTTTCTTTATTAGCCCCGACATGAGCCAACAATACACACCATCATTCAACCATTTATCTCTTCGCTGAGGCTACGCCTTCCAAATATTGAGTAGGTCTCCACAACCCGACGCAGTATACTTGCTGAACGTACAACAAACACATCAGGCGCTCTATGGTGTAATGTAGGCACTATCATGGAATTGAAAATGAATGGCAATAACTAAACTAATAACTGAAAGTATCAAGATCAGAGCCTATTAGCTCTTAAAATTAAGTTTGCCTACCAGTAAGCAAGGATATCTAATTTAGCCTATTACATTAATATACAGCGTATTCAAACAATGAAGAGTTGTACCCATCTTTAAGCTCGTTGTTGCAAGGAATGTTGGCAGAAGGCAAAGGCCTACCTGAGCCCCGACCAATCGGCTCGTGATCGCGAAAAAGACTCGGGTAACATGTAAATAAGTTCAGGTAAACAATAAGTGTTAAAAACAAAATCCGACATGTGGAACGATAATTTTTTTTTCTTTATCTTTAATACAATTTGAGTTTGTCAGTGAAGGTCCATAGATATCTTGCACCACATACGTACATGCATGTACACACATACATACACAATTGAATTAGATATTTAAATGAAATTGCTCCAAACTTATCCTCAACTAAACTACTGTAACCTGGCCTACCCTAATCTAACTGGGAGCTATACAGTTCGTCTAACCTAACCTAAAAATCAGAAATAACTAATTAATTATGGAGCCTACTCTATATATACGGTGCGTAATTACCACCTACTACGAGTATTCACACTGAACCACTTTCATTTGCTCGTACATGAACGAAACCAACAAGGCGGCAAGGCTCACGCCCACATAAGCCTACAAGACACACAAAACATTGTTAGTATGAAACAACAAACGCATTAGGGCCGACTGTGATGCACACCTACGAGGAAGCCTTTTAAATGCCGAACTATAGACTTCTCCATAGGAACAAGTGCATTACCGAAGTTATAGTTAAATTTTATCTAAGAAATTTGTTTTCCAAAGAGAAAAAGTTAACTGGCAGGGAAGAAGTGAGAGCGCAAGGATGAAAATAGCAAAGGTAAACAATTAGCTCGACAATAGGTCATTATTGGGGATCGATGATACCTATAAAGCGGGCAATCTACGAGATGTTCAACCCTCCACCACCATTCCAGCATGTTTGCGGCCAATCACAATGTTTAATCCTGGAATGCAGTTGAAGACATGACAATTTAAGACAAACTGAAGGCACTCACAGAAGCCATCCCAGCTTCTGTCAGCCTCCTTATTACCTGAAATCGTAACAGGATGTGGAACCCACACAACTGCAATATTCTTACGAGACACGTAAACCAACAGCTTTTAATACGAATACATAAATAAAACCAAGCGTCATTACCGACACCCTTTAAGGCCCCCCACAAAAGATCACTGCAAATTAAACGTGTGTATTACTACTACCACACACACACACATATATACATATACATATATATATATATGACGGTACTGTATTTTATATGTATATCATCATTATTCGAACTAAACTTTATGAAATAATATTAGTGCACACATTTACCCAACTTTCAATGTTTATCATCATATTACGGTACTTCAAAGTTATAAACCCATTTTTTTTTTTAATCAACTATTCATGAATGACACTTACAATGATAAAGATCATTATATGACTTGTTTTCACGCTTCTCCATTCTACATAGTCACGTAGATTCTTTCTTCTTCTATCAACTAAAAATAAGAACTGGCGGACATCTTTTTACTGCCTCAAGCTAGTACGTTACACACGAAACTACTTTTTCTATTCATTATAGTTACTCAACTCGCTCCAATACTTTCGATTAAGCTGACCTAATCATCATCAACCCGCTAATCCATATACTGCAGTAGGTTAACAGAAGTCAGCGATGGATATTCTTCGCTCTCGCACATTCTCCAAGGCTATAAGTGTTTTTAAGTAGGCTCAAATACTATGTGGTGCCTACGTATCACGTACTGTACGCAATAACTTTAGTTAAGCCTAATTATAAGTTTTTCCCATTAAGTTTAGTACTTCAGACAAAATGTTTGACAAGTAAAATTGGTTTCTACGACAAATTTTCGTCAAGCGATATACAGGGTGCAACAAAATTCGCGCACCATACGGTAATTAACATTAATTTTTCAGATATGGTTGGGAAATTAACGAAACCACCATACGTTCAAGTATTACACTTTATTCAATTATCGAAATTATCTACACACTTTTCCTTAATTTCGCAGCCATATCTCAAAATGAAATATTAATTACCTTATGATGCCCAAATTACTACACTATATATATATATATATTAGAGATAATAGACACCAATCGATCAGGGAAGTACTCCCGGGGTGACGTTAGACAGGAGAAAGGGAGTGCTGGAACTCTCGTTTCTCCTTTCACTGTCCTCCTTAGTTAATCTTTTTCCGTGTCTCATCTACCCTGTGAGCAGTCCAGCATGCTCTCAAACACACTTCTCTCCATTTTCTTCACTACATACACAGGCATCTTACACACTACATAATGTTCTCAAAATTTAAAAAAAAGGCATCAACTTCAAGAGCCTCGGAATCCCCTGGGGAGGGGACCATAAATGTCCACACTTCTGGCTCTACCCCTGCCAATACCGGGAACGCAGACCCGGCCAAGGGGCTGGCTCTGCTCCCGCCCATTCGAGATGTTCTGGACCTCTGTTTGATTCACTTTTCATAAACTTCTGCAACATTCGTGGCCTTTACTCAAATTTTCAATCTGTTGAACACCACCTCCACTCCTCATCATTTCCTCACTGAAACTCAGGTGTCTGGACGACTGACAGCAACCCCTTTTTTGTACCCTCTTACTTTCTCTATACTCAATTTCACTCCAAAGGTGGATGTTGCGTATATGTACGCAATGACCTAACTTGTTCTCGTATTCCCGAACTCGAATCTTCTGAATTCTATACTCTCTGGCTAAAGCTTACATGCCAATCTCAAACTAAATACATCTGCATTGTTTACCTTTCTCCTAATTCTACTCACTATACAAAAGTCTTTGACTACCTTACTTTCAAGGTGGAATACATTCTTTCCCGCTCTCCCTTTGGTGAAATCTCCATTTTAGGAGATTTCAATGTTCACCACCACCCTTGGCTTTCCTCCCATTTCACTGACATCCCTGGTGAACTAGCTTACAACTTTTCTATCCTAAATGACCTTGAGCAGATTGTACAGCACCCTACTCGTATCCCCGATCACCTTGTAGATAAGCCCAACATTCTGGATTTATTTCTTACCTCTCATCCTTCTTCCTACTCTGTGAATCTTTTCTCTCCGTTGGGCTCCTCCGATCACAATCTTATATCTGTTTCCTGTCCTATATCACTAATTCGGCCTTTGGATCCTCCCAAGAAGAGGGCGTTTGGCACTCCGGCGCCGCTGATTGGGAGGCCCTTAGGTAGTACTTCTGTGATTTCCCATGGAATGATTACTGCTTCCATGGCTGGGGCCCTTCTGAGTGTGCAGAGCGCATCATAGGTGATTCTCTCGGGCATGGGGGCATACATTCCATATTCTATTCCTACTACTAATGAAAAAAAAACCTTGGTTTAACTTTACTTGTTCTAATGTTCACTGCAACAGAGAGGAAGCTTCCAGTACGTACCGTCGCCATCCAACTCCTGACTCTTACTCAGCTTATATTTCTGCCCGGAATCGTGCAAAATCCGTTTTTCGACTCGCCAAAAATTCCTTCATCCGACAAAAATGTGAAAATCTATCCAATTCTAATTCTTCTCGCTCTTTCTGGCATCCAGCTAAGAACCTCTTCAACAACTTTAGTTCCTCTTCTTTCCATTCTCTTCCATTCCGACGGCACAGATGCCGTCTCTTCTCCTGACAAAGCTGAATCTTCGTTCAAACTTTCGCTTACAATTCAACCCCCCCTGGCTTTATTATGTCCGAAATTAGAATCTCTTCTAAAGATGTTTTTTCTGCCCTATCTGAGCTCAACTTTAGGAAGGCGTATGGTCCTGATGGTGTTCCTCCTATTGTTTTTAAGAACTGTGCTTCTGTGCTGACATCGTGCCTAAGCAAACTCATTTTTTTTGTCTGTCTCTCATTTGGTACTTTTCCTTTCTGCTGGAAGTTCGCTTTCATTCAGCCTGTCCCAAAGAAGGGTGCCCGCTCTCAACCCTCCAACTATCGTCCAATTGCTTTGATTTCTTGTCTTTCCAAAGTTTTTGAATCTATCCCTAATAGGAAGATTCTTAAACACCTTTCTTCTCACAATCTTTCAGATCGTCAGTATGGATTCCGCAAGGGACGCTCTACTGGCGATCTTCTTGCATATCTCTTGACTCTTGGTCATCCTCCTTTCAGGATTTCGGAGAAACTTTTGCTGTTGCGCAAGACATATCGAAAGCTTTTGATAGAGTCTGGCGCAAATTTTTAATTCCGAAACTGCCCTCATTTGGTTTGTATCCTTCTATCTGTGCCTTCATCTCTAATTTCCTTTCTGGCCGATCTATAGCTGCAGTTGAAGATGGCTACTGTTCTTCTCCTAAAGCTATTAACAGTGGTGTTCCTCAGGATTCTGTCCTGTCGCCCACTCTTTTCCTTTTATTTATTAATGATCTTTTAGTTCGCACTTCCTGTCCTATTCACTCATAGCTATGCCAATGATTCCACTCTTCACTTCTCCACCCGCTTCCCAAAGCGACCCTCACAGCAATCGCTTCATGATTCACGTAGGACGGCTATGGGGGACTTAACCTCTGATCTTTCTGCTATATCTGATTGAGGCAGAGAAAACCTTGTGGTTTTCAATGCCTCAAAAACTCAGTTCCTCCATCTGTCTACTCGTCACAATCTTTCACACGACTATCCCCTTACCTTCAACACACAACTCAATCCTTCCTCTTCTCTTAACATTCTTGGCGTTTCATTTTCTCGTGATCTTTCCTGGAAAGATGACATATACTCTCTTTCTAAAACAGAACAGCTTCTAAGAGGTTAGGTGTGCTGTACCGCCTCCGCGATTTCTTCAACCCGACTCAGTTGGTGTCTCTGTACAGGGGTCTTGTTCACCCGTGTATGGAGTATGCTTCTCATGTGTCGGGTGGTTCAACCCACATAGCCGTACTTGACGGGGTAGAATCAAAGGTTTTTCGTCTCATCAATTCCCCGCCTCTTACTGATTGTCTTCAATCTCTCTCTCTTCGCCACAATGTTGCCTCACTCTCTCTTTACTATCGCTATTATAACGGACGCTGCTCTCCTGAACTCTCTCTAACTACATGCCTCCTCCTTTAAGGAGAGCACGCAGTACCAGACTTTCTATTCTCATTCCTTTTGTCCAACCATCTAATGCAAGGGTTAATCGGTATTTTCAGTCTTTCATCTACTCAACCGGTCAACTCTAGAACAATCTTCCTCAATCCATCTTTCCTCCTGTCTATGACCTTCCATCTTTCAAACGCAGTGTGTTTAGGCATCTTCAAAAGCCCTGACCTTGATTTTCTCTTCTTTTTCTATGGGAAGGGCGTTTTTGCGGACATTTGCCCTTGGCCCCTCCTTCCTGTGTGTGTGTGTGTATTATATATATATATATATATATATATATATATATATTACGAATTCAATGCTCAAGATAGTCATGATCACAGCATATGTGGAAGCGAGATAAAAAGTTACACATTTTACACATCATTCCGCCCATACACTCATATCAGGGTACGAGCAGCTCGCAGCAGCATTACCGAGTAAACAAGGGGTCGATGCACTGATGAGTCCTTCGTACGTAGTTCATCACTAGGAATAACAATAATGTTCCGTTTTTAAGAATATCCAAATCCGTATCCAATCTATACTCTGTTTCCTTCAGTCTGTGTTGCAGACACTCCCAGTTATTATCAGTCTCGGTGCATGATTCTTCAGGAGCAAGATGCACCAACAGCTTGATGTGTGTGTGTGTGTGTGTGTGTGTGTGTGTGTGTAATTGAAAACACGATACAAGTGTAAAATAATAGAATAATTAAAATCCTCGAAGTTAAAAGAGCTAAAACACTAAAAACAGTGAAGCTTTGCAAAGGATACAACAACCTTTTTCGTTCGGGTTCACTTTAGCTCTTTTAACTTCGAGGATTTTAATAATTATTATTATTATAATTATTATTATTATTATAAACTCGTATTAGTGATGTACAGATTCGCAAATTTAGTCGATGCTATATTTTTTTTTAAAAAATCAATTTTCTTCATAAACTTTAACTTAATTTAAAAACTTTCAATTTTCATATTTTTACATTTCAAATTTGTTTAAATGCTTTTCCTTACCTCACTCCACGATATACAGCACCCAGAACTTGTTACTCGTATATCGTAGCTAAAATGATGTTAAAAAGTTTTACTACTTGGTAAAATAATAAAATAATTTTATTTTAGTTTCATAAATTGAATACCAATATTTAAAGTAATTCGTTGTCCGTTTGTTGAAGGTATTTTCTTTCTTCAACAATGTCAACAACAACAAAAAAGTTCATTAAAATTTCAAGTGCCTGGTGGCCAATTCAAATAAAAATAATTAATGGGTATATAAATTTGGGTTTATAAAATTATTAAAATACTTAAAATAAAGTCAATATCGTAAGATGGTTTAATATATAAATTATAAAGTACAATTTAATACGGAATTATTATTAATATAGTAGGAGATTACAATAGTTTACAATAGTTAGAGATTAGCTACATAGAGAAAATGTAAATTTATGGGCAACTTAACTTATTAAGCTTTGCCTTTTTCATGAATGTAAAATAGTTGTGTATATATAATTACACTTTCAAAGGAGTATAAATTATCAAAAAAAATGTTTTTTCTTTGTTCAATCTTCTGTAAACCTGGATTTTTTGTTGCGAAAAGTTTAAAATGTCAAAGAATCGGTGAGAGAATCGGCTAAATTTGGCCGATTGCCGATGCCCCCAAAACATTGTTGCCAGGTCTGAATTATATAATTTCCTCGGTTCGCTCTTAAAATTTCCCTTTTTGGTCTAAAATTTCTCTAAACACCTGCATTTAAAGCAATATATATGAATATAGATTTATTTTTCTCTATCGTAAGATTGAAGTATTATTTAGCAATATTGTTATAGAGTTTTCATTGAATACAGTGAAAATTTGTTTCTGGATATATAAATATCTAAATCCACTCCTTAAAATTTCCCTATTCAGGGAATATTGGCGTTATTTGGTGATTTATTTCCCTAAAACAAAGAAATTTCCCTGTACCTAGCAACACTGCCCAAAAATGGCCGATTCTATTGGTGCCGATGCCGATTAATCGGTACACCAATATATATATATATATAACATGCAAATGAACCACTATTTTGCAATCTTTGCAAGTATACAGAGTGAATTTTCCCCAAACTACTCACTTGCTTTAATATGTAACATGAACAACATTCGAATAGCACGTTTTGGTTATATATAAATAAATGCATAACTGCGCAGTCTTGTACACAAAAATTTATCTCCCACCGGCACTCGAATCCGGGATCTCACTCAGAAACGGGGGCGTTAATCATTAGGGGCCAAGTTCGAACCCCGGTAGGATCAGAGCCGGGCCCAAATTCGAATCCTGGTGGAGGATAAATTTTGCGCGTGCACATACACAAATAATTACATATATACAGGGCGTCCCAAAAAAATGTATACACACTTTAACAGCTGATAGCTCAATTGATGTTTCTTTCTTTCCAAGTTAAACCCATTAGAATTAATAATGGCAGTCAGACTAAGCTTTGAACAAAGGAAATTCATTCTAAAATGCTACTGGAAGTGTGAAAACGCAGTTGAAGTGCAAACACAGTTTAGGAGGGAGTTTCAAACAGATCCACCAACGCGACTTACCATCACTCGAATTAGAGATAAGTTTGAAGCCGATGGAACTGTTCAGAATGTCCACAAGAAGCGTTCCGGAAGACCACGGACATCGACAAGCCCCACAAAGCAAGAAAGAGTACTGGAAACGTATCACCAAAGTCCAAGAAAATCTGTGCGGCAAGCGAGTCGTGAGGTAGGAATTTCAGAATCGTCTGTCCAACGCATTTTGAAGCGCTGTCAATGGAAAAGTTACATTCCAAGATTAGTCCATGCTATTAATGAAGATGATGATCCGGACCGAAGTGTGGAGTATTGCGAGTGGTACTTGGCACGATGTGGATGTGGATTGGACGAAGGGGTTTCGTAGAATACCCTCCGCGTTCACCAGACCTCACACCACTAGACCTTTTTTTTATGGGGATACTTAAAAGACAAAGTCTACGCTATAAAACCTGCAAGTCGCTGAATTGAGAGCAGCCATTGAACGAGAATGCACACAAATACCAAACGAAATGTTTCGTGATGTTTGCGATTCCATTGCTTCGCGTTATCAGCAGTGCCTGGACTAGAACGGACGTCAGTTTGAAAACAGGCGTTGACAAAACAATTAAATAATGTCTGTAGATTCTATTACATTTTGAAAATGAAATGTATTTTAATAAACACTGCCTTTATAAGTATTTAAAGTGTGTATACATTTTTTTGGGACGCCCTGTGTATATATATATATATATATATATATACACACAAAGCTGGGCACAAACCGTTAATCGTTAATTAACGGTTAACTTTTTCGTTAACGATTTAACTTTTAAGTTAACTTTGAAAATCATTATCGGACTAATTAACTTCCGTTACATTTAGCTTCCGTTAACTCAAGTCCGTTAACCCAAAAAATTCATAAATAAACGTTTAAAAGTTTCTATTATTTTCAGTGCTGAACAGGTGCGCAATTAATCCGCCACTGTTAATAGTGATGAACGAATTTCCATTTCCGCAGTGAAAAATCAGGCGATATATTTGTTTCCGTCGCCACAATTTGTGTCTTACCAAATATGGTAGTTATTTATGGCATTGGTTTGAGCAAAACATGGTCGACTGTAAACTCAGGCGGAAAGATTTGCCATTTGAGTTGAATGTTTCAACTTCTTTCAAGAAATATCACGAGCATTTTAAGGCACTTTCAATAATATATATGTAACAATTACAACAAATAACTACATTCGTTTCATTTGCAGTCTGTCTCTTGCGCAACATGTTTGTGCTAGTGAATATTTAAAAATAATCGTTGTCAAGTAAGTCATGTATATTTATAATATGTCTGTGAGTACCTTATTAGTAGTCTCCTTGATACATTTCAAGAACCATAAACTGATCAGGTAAGATTTCAATTCTCATGTCACTTTGATGACATAAATTAAGTCGATGTCTTACAATGGGAGCGTTTTCACCTTAACCCTTTGTCCTGGCGGTACTTCTAGGTACCACATCTTTAAAATCTCCAGAGCTGGGCACTTGCGTTTTTTTGCGCGTTTTTTTGCGGTACTGCGGTACTACTACCGCACTACCAAACCGGTACCGCATAACGCAGTACCGCAAAGGATCGCTGAAAGTACAGCAGTACCGCTACCGCATTCAAATTTCCCGCGGTACTTTCCGCGGTACCGACCAACACGGTAGTACCGCAGTACCGCAAAAAAAACCGCAAGTGCCCAGCTCTGAAAATCTCCATAATTATTTTTCTACCCGGTTGATCCTGCCGGTACTTTCAAGTCCCAATGTGAATTAGTTTCTTTATGAGATAATAGATGGCGTTGAGAAGTAAATGTGAGCGTGTGGCGCCAGAGGCTGTTTACTCTTTAGTATCTCATGGACAAAATGGAGAACGAGAAGAAGAGGGAAAATTAAATTATATATAGTGTTTTTCATTTTTTTTATAATAAAAGTTAACGTTAACGGTTTATCGGTAACTTCCGTTACATGTTTAACGGATTAACGGTTAACGAAGTTAACTTTTTGGTTGACGGATTAGCGGTTAACGGTGCCCACCACTGTATATATATATATATATAATGATAGAATAGTCCCTTGATATCTTTGTTACACACAGATCGTGTATGGAACAAGAAACTCTTCTGGGAAAATTAAATC
This sequence comes from Bathynomus jamesi, assembly GCA_023014485.1. Lineage (NCBI taxonomy): Eukaryota > Metazoa > Arthropoda > Malacostraca > Isopoda > Cirolanidae > Bathynomus > Bathynomus jamesi. The sequence continues at coordinate 36,297 of JAJOZX010002276.1, forward strand.
CACTATAGTCCAAATAAGTAATGGTAAATGACAAACACTATAGTTCTTTCTTTTTCATGATGTTAGCCGGCGTGGGCAGCGGGTCACTCGCAAAAAGGCACCAAAATATAGCTTCCCTGTCGGGTTAACATCATAAAAAAGAAAAAACTACTGTATAGTGTTTGTCATTTACCATTACTTATTTGGACTATAATGAATTTAATTTTCCCAGAAGAGTTCCTTGTTCCATGTGTATTATATATATATATATATATATATATATATATATATATATATATACAGTGGTGTAGTGCTGTGGGAACGGCGTTGCCTTACTTTTTTTGGTAGACGGAACGGCGTTCCCTTACTTTTTTTGGTAGACGGAACGGCGTTCCCTCACTTTCAAATAAATCCAAACTTACAAATCTCTAACGTCATGAAATTTTAATTCCCACCCCTAGAAGAAATATGAGAATCATTAAACGTTTCATTTCTTTTAGCTTCGACTGAGGCAATGCTAGCCTATAAAGATCTGGTGAAAGAGTCACCACGGCGTACCAGTTGTTAACTTTTTTTTAGTTAATCATTCCAGTTGTTAGCTATTTTTTTTATCGTACTGGATGTCGTATATCTAATGACACTGGAAATACTGCATCTTCAACCTTGGAATATATCCTAATATCCAGTGCATATGACCTCAAAATATCCCTGAAATTGGTCAGATTTCAAAAGATTTCCCCGGGGCTTACAGTGCCCCCCAGCTGTATGGGCTCGCCGCGCTCGCCATTGTCCCCCCCCGCATCTGAGTAACACTTTCAAAATGCGTTCCCTCACTTCTTTATTTAGCACTACACCACTGTGTATATATATATATATATATATATATATAATAAAACCTCCGACTTAGTAAGCTGGGGTAACCTATGCGGAAGTCCCAAATGAAGGTTTCCCCTGGATGTACCAGAAATGCAATTTCAGGGAATGAAATTCTTTCGAAACATCGCCAATAAACCTTAAGTTCATAAAATCTGATTCGTACAAATAATCCTTACAGCGTTCTGGACTCTAAATTTTAGACTTTGTCCCTGGAAAATTATTATTAATTAAAAAAATTTACCCCCGAACAGTGTTCTGGAACAAATATCGGTCGGTAGAGCCTAAACATTTGGGTATTATTCCGCAAGCGTTCACATTATCATACTTTCGAAACAAATGTTATCAAGATAATATTGAATCTACAGAGTGGCCACAAAGTCCCTTTGCAGTGAAATTACAGCATATCTGTATGTTGCCCTTATTTTTCGTGCAAATATTTTACCATTAATTATTTACAATTGCGAACAGCAACAGCTATCACTTATATCTCTTCATTCAATAACTGGATATAGAAAAACGTACCCAGTATTATTTCATACGGCGACAGATTATGACCACAGAACTTAATGTACGTGAAACCAATTAGAAAGGAATTAAGTTCTTATGATCCTAATTACCCTAATAAACATTAATCCATAAATGACTTTGAGGGGCTGATGCCAATTAATTCCCAATTAGTCGCTTCATCCTGAAGATTAACTCAAATCAATACACCCAACAGGATACAGGATACTACAGGTTTAACCCTATATATGGACACAATTTTCTGTTGGGTTGTTATAAATGCGTGTACTGTACAGTGTGTTCGAAAAGTCCCGTCACCCTCTATAAAATGTACAAACTGTTATACCAATTTTATTTGTGTGATTAATTGAATTTATATGTGACTGACATTTTTTTTTTTTTCCAGGTATTAGAGTTGTGTGAACAATGGCAAACCAGACCACTTACACTCTGGAGGAAAGGATAGTGATGAGCACATGGGCTCATGAAAGGTCACATACTGGCAAAACGATGCATGATATCCAGAATTTCATCACAAGATTCAATAAGGCTGCACTACCAAACAAAATGGTATTACGCTGGGAGAAAAAGTTGTTCGAAACTGGCTCCATAAAGGACAGACCAGGGTCAGGAAGACCAACAACGCGAGCAAAACAATGTGAAGGTGTGATTGCATCGGTGGCTCGTTCACCGAAAAAATCACTTCGGAAACAATCACAAGCACTTGCAGTCCCCATGTCCACAATGAGAGATCACATGACAAAAGATCTCGGAATGAAACCATACCGCCCGTTATTTGTTAATGAATTAAGCGATACACCGCACATGGAGGCGCATAATCCTTTGTTACGAAAATGATGGTGCGCACACAGATATTCTTGATTAGTATCTGTAATTAGTAACTGTATTTACTGTAATTAAAGTAATTGTTGCTAGTGACTTGTTTCTTAAATTACACCTACCACATATAAATACAATTAATCACAAAAATAAAATTTGTATTACAATATGTTCATTTTGTAGGGGGTGACGGACTTTCTGAACACCCTGTATATGAAAAGGTAGACATTTTGCTATATCATAGCACCCCCAATTTATGTGCGCCTTTGACGAATGGCTAGATTAAGTCATGATATTTTCGTTAGTTTTAACGAAAATATAACACTGGGGGTGCTATAAAAGAACACAGTAAAACAGTAATAAAAATAGCACCCCCATTGTTATATTTTCGTTAAAACTAACAAAAACATCACGACTTAACCTAACCAATAGTCAAGGGCGTACAGAAATTGGGAGTGCTATAAAGGAAAAGATCCGACATTTTTAACATTTGTCCATGTAGGGTTAATGTCCACTACACACAAGCTAAACCTAGAACCTCTGTACTGCCAAGGCCTTGGCCATTATCCCATACCGTAAATGCAGTGGTTCCAAACGTGGAGGCCACCACCCCCCAGTGGGCGTTTGAAAATCTTAGGGGGTCGCTAAGACTGTAAAATTGTTACCTTCTATTAATAAATCACTTGTCACTTATCCTGTTATATTATTATCTTTATGAGGGAGCACCAGCAAATATTGATGGATATGAGGGGGTGTTGGCCTAAAAAAAGTTGGGAACCACTGCCGTAATGTATCGTACCTTGGCTCTGAATTCGGGTCAAAAAACAGGCTAGGTCTACGGTGAGGTATTTTTATATTACAAAAATAAATAAAACCAGGCCGACACGCAATCTTCTCATACAGGTTCTATCAATCAATTTTTAAAACGTGTTTATTTACAATGAAGAAATTAAGAACAAATTGCTAAAATAAAACAAATAATTTTAATTAAGAACCATTGCAAAATATTAAAACACAAACGTTGCTATTAAAGAATGGACTATTATTTCAGAGGTAAACTACGCTTAGTCTCGTAAAAATGTCAAAAAGAAGCCGTTCTTTCGAACTCAGCCTAAATTTGCGGCAAAAATTAAAAGCTTCGTTAATTTTCTTCCCCGCACAAATAATTTAAGTTGCAAAATAATTTAATTATCTGTCTGCTTGGATACCCAACACTCGTTTTTAAGGCAAATTTAGATTCAAAGTTGTGGGTACCGTACCATATTGCACCATCCATAACAGCTCCAATTTGCATCCAATCCAATAAAGTATCATCATCCATAAATTTTGGATGAAGGTATAATATACTAATATAGCCCTGCCGAGAGACGAGGCCTACATGTTGTCCATTTCTAAATTCTATTTCGGAAAAATTGCAAACAAAATTATCACTACAGTAAGAGAGAACAACAGATAAAGACCGATAAATGTGGATAAGGCTCTTTTGTGAGAAAGAGAGAGGCGCTAATTTAAATGATATATAAACATAATGCACAGTTGGAGGAAACAGGTTACCTACTGTAACTGAAATAATTCCATGTTAGCCTACGCTAACAAAACATAGTCGAGGTTCAAGGACTAAGCCTAATAATAAGGTTTGAGGTTGTTGAACCTTCCGCGAGAGTCCGAAGCGGCAAATATTAACAGAGGGGAGCTACAACTTTATTTGGGATCCGGACCAGAAGTCGGTACATCATCTGAAAGCGGAGGATGGTCGCCTATCCAACTTCGTTTAATTCCGCTGATCGAACGGGAAACCGTATTGCAACGTGGCAAGGACGTACCACTTTAGAGCGATTCATGGTTAAATTCATACACAAAAATATAAACAGGTCTTAATCGTCTGTAGAGAAGGATTTACCTTCCCTAACAAGACTAAAAATTAACATGTTAACATTATAGAATATAGAACCTAATTGGCTGCTGCTGCTGCTGCTGCTGCTGCTGCTGCTGCTGCACAGAGCTGGGCACTTGCGTTTTTTTGCCCGTTTTTTTGCGGTACTGCGGTACTACTACCGCACTACCAAACCGGTACCGCATAACGCAGTACCGCAAAGGATCGCTGAAAGTACAGCAGTACCGCTACCGCATTCAAATTTCCCGCGGTACTTTCCGCGGTACCGACCAACACGGTAGTACCGCAGTACCGCAAAAAAAACGCAAGTGCCCAGCTCTGCCCGGGAAGTAATTGCTATCTTAAAGGGTTTAAAAATACAACAACTTAGATTTATCAACATTAGGTTTCAACTTGCAACTTTTGGATCACCCGAAGATCAGGGTCCCCAGCCTTCTTTAGTTAGCTTTATAAGGCTAACTAACGAAAATATCACGACCTGACCTGACCTAACCTAACCAGTCGTCAAGGGCGTACAGTTGACCTAACGACTGGTTAGGTTAGGTCGTGATATTTTCGTTAGTTACCCACCTTTTATAGTCGGTTTCAAAAGTCTCGCGGTGTCGATGTTTCTTCAATAAAAGTGGTAAGAAATATTGTTTCACAACGGGACATTTTAAATCAACTGTATATACCTCAAAGACGTTGTAAACTCAACTTTGTCTACGACATTATTATAAGTAAGCGTAAATGGCACCTCAAAAATTTAGTATTTAAGTTACACTAGGCGGATCAAGTAAAGATAAGCACCCCCAACCTTTTTTAGTTAGCTTTATAAGGCTAACTAACGAAAATATCACGACTTAACCTAACCAATCGTTAGGTCAACTGTACGCCCTTGACGATTGGTTAGGTTAGGTCGTGATATTTTCGTTAGTTAGCCTTATAAAGCTAACTAAAAAAGGTTGGGGGTGCTTATCTTTACTTGATCCCACTAGGCCAAAGGCTAATTAAATATTCGGAGCTATTGAAGAATAGGGACCCCAGCCTTCTTTAGTTAGGCTTATAAGGCTAACTAACGAAACTATCACAACCTGACCTAACCTAACCAATCGTTAGGTTAACTACGCCCTTGACGATTGGTTAGGTTAGGTCATGATATTTTCGTTAGTTAGCCTTATAAAGCTAACTAAAGGCTGGGGTCCCTATTCTTCAATAGCTCCAAATATTCTCACTACAGAAATAAATTGTAAATAGGCTAGAATTGTAATTTAACTTTAGAAACATCCGTATTAACGAGTAATTCAACATTTAAAACTACTTTCAAGTTGAATGGGAACCCTCAAGGTAAAGTCTTAATGTATAAGCTTAATTTATAAATTTACATTGTCTTTATCGGAGAAAATCAGGAAGAGCCTAAACTTTCTAGCCTAAATGAGCGACTCGCATGTTCAATTTTATCGTCAAGGCCTAACAAAAACATTAACGAAAAAAAAAAAAGTAAAATGAAGTCTAACTATTCTGCAAAAAGTAGTGACTGGTATAAATTCCCTTACGGTTTTCAAAGCTGGTTTTAGGGGTACTTTCCTTTTCATTTCAGCTTTAGGAAGGATAGGCCTATGAGGTAAATTCGAAAGTGTGACGATCGTACAAGGCCTATCGGACAAAACGAGACTCCGACACATAGTTCCTTAACCGTTATCCAAAACAAAGCTCGCAAAGGAAAAAGGTAAAACCCACAGGTAATAGTAATTACAGAGAAGAGGTACGCGAAGATTAGGGTTAAAAATGAATGGGGAATTCGGAGAAAAAAAAAAGTACGGTCGCATGAAAGGCTTAAAACTAACTGTAAAACCAAATAAGAAGTCTCACGTCACAAAAATATGCATGAAATATATTACTAAAATAATAATTAACGACTTCGAAGGACTCTAGTTTCATTAATTAAAGTATCAACCAAAGATTTTTTCTAGTTTTCGAAAGTAACAGTGATGTTATAAGGGTTAGCGGAGCAATTGGATAAGATTATGACCCAATGTAATACAAATAATAATTACTGTAACCACCTCGTATATAATAAGTGTAATAATTCCTATAGGTACGGTAATTATGATAAAAAATTATATAACCTACGAATAAGACGCAAAATAAATAGAATGACAAGGTACTACACCATCAAACATTCATTATTAAGTGTTGTGTACTGTCCAAAATAGACACAAAAACTACAAGAAAAAATGAGCGATTATTTAAAAACCTTTCACCTAAATAAGTTCATAGTGTGTGTGTGTGTGTGAGAGAGAGATATCGGTATGGGGTTCCACCAATCTTTAACAGAAAACATCACATGAATTTCTTTACATGAACAAAGAAAATAAAACGTTCTAAAAATACTGTATTTCACGTAGAAAATTTCATTCTAAATAAATACAAATTTGCAAGTACAGTATCTAAACAAAGTTGCAAGTATCTAAATATTACATATAACCCAGATTCATATCCTACAATGCATTGTTGCTGTGCGATAGCTGCGCCAGTGCAAACATTCACCGACTTGTCGACTGTTAAATGCTTTGCCAGACGTACGACGTCTATTATCTATCTATCTATCTACAGTATATATATAGAAAATTTGCATTGGAAAACATAGTTCCTATGTTTCTTGACTTTTCGGAGCTACACTGTCGCCAGTGTAGTAACACGGTTTGCTGTCCATCAGCAAAGTTAAGCGACAATCAGTCTGGTGAGTAAGTTGGATGGGAGACCCATCTAATGCTTTCAGATTATGTAGCGACTTGTGGTTCGAATCTCACGTAAAGCTGTGTGTCCCCCTCCGTCATATAACCTGAGATGTTTCGAAGGAAGTTGAAAAAAACCCATTACATTACATTTTCCAGAGTTTTCTGGCAATATATATATATATATATATATATAAATTCGTGAATTATTTCCATAAAAAAATACCAGAAATGTCAACGCTATAACTTTTATCCAAGGTTGCAAAAGCCAAAAAACTACACTACAATTTTGAGTTTATCATTTGTGGTGCCAAATTGGAAACTTGTGTCACATTAATTTATTGTTTACAACAAAATGAGCTCATGAACTTATTCTTTATATATTTTAGATGACGACGACGACGACGACGACGACGACGATGATGATTAAAAGTTTTTAACACAGCATCACCATAACTAATAGGCCATGATTTAGGGCCTATGAACTTATTCCCATGTTGCTAACAAATAATGCCCAAAACTTCATTTTTGCCAGGATGAATACCACATTATTTATTTCTTCTAAGAAGAGGACTAAACAAAAACAGTTGAAAGCCAATTACCATAAGCTATTAGGTACTCATCGAAGAGCTAAACCTAAATAATAAAACAGGCCCTCAATATAAATAAGCCATATAGAAAGTAATTCCAAAACTTACTCCCTTTATTATACTTATATATATATATACCTCGTAACCTCGCAGCAGTTCCGTGCGTTGACCTCTTCACACGAAGGTCAAAGCTCCTCTAGGACTGGCTTGGCGAAGGAGCGAGTTGCTTTTTGAGATATTCATTGCATATAGCCAGGCACACCCGGTTCATCTGGTACCGTCCTGAGCCAGGCATATATATATATATATATATATATATATATATATATAGAGAGAGAGAGAGAGAGAGGAGAGAGAGAGAGAGAGAGAGGGGGGCTAACCCAAGAAAGCGAGGAAAAATAGAAAAAAACAAATGAAAATTAAGAACAGTAAAAATTGATACCATGCTTACACTTATAAACGGGTAAACCTTTCCCACAAAAACAGAAGTAACAGTTAAGTACAGAACATACAATGCTCTACCCCCTCCGCCAGCACCTGTTGACAGAAAATAGTTGTGAAAAAATTTATAGAAAAGTAGGAAAAAGTATAATGAAAAAAATAGCTTCGGAGTTCATTCACACCATGCGTACACTTAACTCATGTACCCAGTTATGCATAAGAGGACAGTGGATAATAAAGGATATCATGAAACACTAAACGACTTAATTTATTCTACACCATGCATTATTTTTTAAGAAATTTTTATTTATTTATTATAAAAGTCATCATCATTTCATCGTTGCATCATTTCTCCGATGAATGCCAAGGCCATCGTACTCAGAAACTTACTTTTACAAATTAATTAATTTCATTGCCATCTTTCGCAACAGAATTAGATAAGGGAACAATGATCCAGAGGCACCTTCAGCTGGCCAGCACCCTCCAATTTAAAAATTCCCCCGACAGTGTACATACGAGTAATGCTTTTTTCTTTAAGAAATTCTGGTACACACTATTTAAAACTAAAATTCTGCCCTAGTTAAGTAGTTCCCCTGAAGATGACTGTCTATTCAGTGGTTTTGACTCCCGAGAGTTCTCGTCAAGATTCCAATCATTTGAGAACTCCCAGTGTTCTGAAACCAGACCTGACCAGCGCCTCCTACTACATTTTTTACATATAAAGGGAAGTTTGCTTTTATCTCAATACATAAACACTATGTACGTAAAGATAGTCATCTTGTCATCTTTTATAGTTACAAGGACAAGAAGTACCTCAAAAGGCCTTGCAGCCCATACCTCTCTCTCTCTCAGAGAGAGAGAGAGAGAGAGAGAGAGAGAGAGAGAGAGAGAGAGAGAGAGTCTCTCCATAACACAAACTAACGACACGGACACATAAAAGATTATAAACTTGAGCACATATTCATTATAACAGAGCCTGTTGCTTCCAGTTGTGATGAACCACGTACGGAAGTACTGTCAACAGTACGATAAACCTCTATGCACTTGGCAGTGATACTGCGAACTGCTCGTAGCCTGAATGGGTCAATGGGCAGAACAGTACTTTACGTAGAACAGAAAATCCCTTCCTTAAACTTAATATGTTGACATCTCTTAAATGTTGATTTTGAAAATTATGTTAGTTGGAAATGTGTACAAAGTTTTTATTAATCTTTTATCTACTGGAACCCCTTTTTTCACCTTTCTTCTTGAACTATTGATGCCTAAATGTATATTAACAAGATTAATGACCAAATCTTTATTAACATTTCCATTCAATGTTAAATGTATATTAGCAAGATTAATGTACAAAACTATTTACACATTTCCATTAAATACCAAGTACCACTATCTGATTAATAATCAGATCGATGCTTATCAGATACATGTTGATATCAAACACAGAGTTGATAGAACCTAAGAGACCCTCATACGAAAAATTCTTTATTTGATCAAGATTCAGATAGCAGAAGAGTCCAATCCAACATATCCCCAGCAATTCGCTCCGCACAACCTTAACCAGTTTGACAAAGTAAATTTAAAATTCTGTTGCGATGACTGTTTACCGAAACTCTTGGCACTTAAACGAGGTTAAGCTAACAATTGCAAAGACATGTTATACAGTAGGCCCACGTTACATAAGCCAATACTGTAACGTACAATGATGCCGAATTTAATTGGTCCTAAAGATTATCTAGGTTAAGATAACTAGATAAACTACCAGGTTTAATTAACTCAACATTTTTCACCTGCCTGAACCTATCAACTGCAACCGTGGCTGGATTTCTAGACGGGTTTTATGTTCTCTCACTAACAGTTCAGGAACCTAAAACAAATACAATATGTCAAAAGTTTCCTTCAAATATTTACTTAAAATGTCTAGCCCACACGAATCTGCGTCGCTAAACCTTAACTGGTAAAAAAAATTACGGGCCTATAACCTATATAAAGATAAAATGTGCCTACTGCTAAAACTATAAGTTTAAATTGCGCTGGCATTCGCAATCGAATTGTTGCAAGGACTTTCATAAAACTGTCTGTCATTAACATAACACCTAGTTCGAACTCCAGAGTTCAACTTCAAATAGGCTTATGAATTTTGATCCGTTAACGTTTTGGTTTACTGATGACCTACACGTAGGCCTACCTATTACGCACCTATGTCCTTAAGATTCTTTAATTTAAATTAATCGAATTTAAGGTTCAAAGGACTACAAAACTATTGGCTGCGTGTCTATCAAACATACGAGCATATAATATGGAAAGTTATTTCCCTACATGGGTCATTATAAAACTAATATCTGCGTAGGCCCTATTAGCTTGAAACAAAGTTATTATTAATTAAAGATGTATAGAATAAGGTTGCCATTTACTAAGCATTAACGTTTCAACACTTACGAGCAAAATAAATTAATTCCCTTATGTAAATACCACCTGTACTTTTATTTTTCAGAATAAGCCACTTTCTGAGATGTAGGCCAAAATCCAATGCTGTAGACCGCTGTTTTAAGCGAGTAACAGACAAAAAATTATGGTTTTCACCCACCGACCTTCAACCTATGCTGTCTTCTTAAAATTAAAAAATGTTATTCCTATTGGAGACTTGGTTAAGCCTACAAATTTTAGGGACTCGTTTGTTAAAAACATGACTAGCACCGAAATGACAAGCCTATCAACATTAACATGTTTATAGTGTTGGGGTTCCGAATTTCATACGAAGCCTACTACATGTTAACTGGTAGGCTTTCAGATTCACAGGCCTAGTTACAACTTTCCTATTATACAAAAAGCGAAATAATAAGTTTGCAAAACACCCCTTCTACGGGATAGGCCTATAATAGGCCTAGTCTTTGTGATGCGATGTGGTGAAAGTTTTTAAAAAAGTATTTTGACCTGCTAAAACGACCAGACCTACATTTTTCACCTTAGGCAACAACAATATACATTTTTAGTAGTGCCGTAGTTTACCTTTTTATAAGGTCCATGGATTCAATTCCTCCACATATTCATCACTGCTACAACACAAAATGGAAATATTGCTGTACTCATAAAGCGTGAGATTTTCTTACTTTCTATATTTGCACATTAATTTCTCTTTTCTCACCACGAAAAAAGGAGTTCAATCATTGTTATGTAGAGATAGGTTGGCTGTTCATAGTTTATGGCGCCTAATTTAACTTTACCCAACCCACAGAATGGTTATCGATAAATGTCGTACGCCTTGAACAGACGTCATGCTAAAAAATGCTACTTTGTAATTAAATCATAATTTTCTTAATAAACTTAAAACTAAGCCGATACCGTATATCAACTACAGCGTACATGGTATTCAACATTTCAAATTATAAGCCCCATATGGCTGATGGAATAACAGCCGGAATCTTTAACTGCTATTAGAACGACCAATAGCGTGCGGGCGAAGAATTCAATCTCGACATAATGTACCTTCATTTGAATCGAAAATTCCTTTTTCATTGTAGAGAGAGATTTGATTTTAAGTTTAATTTAATTTTAGGTCAATGGATTGATAACATTCCACACCAAAGAACTCTTTTATTTGAAGGATTTCCTATTTTCTGGATTTCCAATAAATTTAAGTTGGGAGAATCGCAATTAAATTGTCTAATTAAGAATTTCTCACAGACAAAAGACAAAACACTTGAAGATATTACTTGTAAAGACTTAATTACTACAAAACCCATTGCATTAGACCGAATGCTAATTTTATTTTAATATACACAATGCCTTGTATAGCCAAGCTATTTAGACCTAATTTACTCGCACAGACCATTACTAACTAATGTAGCCTACCCGAAGTCTGCACTCTTCTCGAACCTCTCGACGGAACGGTCTACCTACACTAAAAACTACCTTACTTTAACGCATAACAACTTGTCAATTAAGTGTCACATCAAGTAAATGACGTTAGCCAGATCTCAACGTAGCAGCCCATTTTAAAAATCAATAGGGCATTACAGGTAAAGAGTCTAATTAAAATTAATCGTGTTCATCTGATTTACTTTTACAATGGCCTACTCTCTAATGTACCTTAAAATTAGTCCTCCTACTTGCTTTCATTCTCAAAATAAGTGAGAGAAGATAAGTCCGTAATCATATGTACACAATTTGTCTCTGAAAGGAACAGGGCCGTCTACAGTAACCTATTTACATCGACCCTACGGCCAAATTCCAAGGAAAAAGAAAAACATTTCCTTATAATAAGAGGTTGACGAAAGATTATGAACCTTAAAAGTGAATTTAAGTACAAAAAAAAAAAAGTTTCTCGAGTGAGTCTCTTCTGCAGCGCCATCTACTGTTCCCCGCTGGGAATCCAATTTGAAATTCAAAAGACAAAAATACAACGAGCGAATATTCGTTGCCAGTTCAAACGTGAAAAAAATAGTTTCCAAAAAATGTAACTTCGAAATAGTTCCCGCTTCAAAATAAAATTTATTTAGAAAATTGGCAGCAATTATTAATTTTATTTGTGCGCTAATTTATATATATATATATATATATTTTTTTTTTTTTTATTTATTTATATATATTTATTTTTATATACAGGGTGTCCGAGAATTATCTGTACAATTTTTGGCTGTTATTAAAAGTCAACTATGAAGTGTAGAAATTCCAGTGTTGTCCCATTTTACAGAGAATCTCATTAATTTTTTTCTGATACCAAGTTTTGACAAGTTTTTTAGAAATTCCAGTATGTCCAAACATTATCTGTACAATTTCATCTTTTAATAAAATTCTTGATACACACGTAAAATTCTTAAACAAGATTATTTAGAATCTGTATTTTCAAAAGTTTCTTTTATTAAAGTAACGTTGTTACAAACATTCGATATGTGCACCATCAGTGATTCGCAAAACATCCAATCGATAATCCAAATGTTGCCATGTACGCTGCAGCATATCCACATCAATTCGCTCAATAGCAGCTGTGATTCTTGTTTTTAAATCATTAATGTTTGTCACCCGCGTACAAAAAAGAAAAAACTTGTCAAAACTTAATGAGTTTCTCTGTAAAATGGGACAACACTGGAATTTCTACACTTCATGGTTGACTTTTAATAACAGCCAAAAATTGTACAGATAATTCTCGGACACCAGATAGATAGATAGATAGATAGATAGATAGATAGATAGATATACAGGGTGGGCGGAAAGTAGCTCCCTATTTTGGATTGGTAAAAAAATACGTATATTATCCATTTATTTCAGAAGAAATAATATGAAAAGGTAGGCATACATGGTAGGTTTTCTCTAAAATTCAATATGGGCTCCAACTCTTTCCAGCAGCTTCTGGAGCCGCCCAGGAATGGCGTCCACTGACACTTTAGCAGGAACTCCGGCGGGATGGAGGACATGACTTCCCGAATTCGGTCCTCCAGTTCTTCCAATGTCCTCGGTTTGGTGCAGTAGACTTCTTCCTTTACCCACCCCCAAAGAAAGAAGTCGCACGGTTACCGCTGAAAAACTGCAGAATCGGTTCAGTGTAACGGTGTGGTGTGGTATGACCTCAGATCAGGTTGTGTGCCCGTTCCTTCTGCGCAACAACATGAATGCTGAGCGGTACCTTGCTATGTTGCGAAACGAGGTCTGGCCGGTTGTCAGCACATGGGAGAACATCGACGATCTGATATTTATGCAAGATGGCGCCCCTCCGCACTTGTTGTCCGTGAGTGGCTGGATGCCCACTTCCCTGGGCGTTGGATGGGTCGTCGTGGTGCACATCAATGGCCAGCCAGGAGCCCCGACTTGACACCGTGCGACTTCTTTCTTTTGGGGGTGGGTAAAGGAAGAAGTCTACCGCACCAAACCGAGGACATTGGAATGGAGGACCGAATTCGGGAAGTCATGTCCTCCATCCCGCGGAGTTCCTGCTAAGTCAGTGGACGCCATTCCTGGGCGGCTCCAGAAGCTGGTGGAAAGAGTTGGAGCCACATTGAATTTTAGAGAAAACCTACCATGTATGCCTACCTTTTCATATTATTTCTTCTGAAATAAATGGATAATATACGTATTTTTTTACCATCCAAAATAGGGAGCTACTTTCCGCCCACCCTGTATATATAAAAACTCAAGAGGAACTACTTATAAATTTACCGTTTAAGCTATATATAGTGTCGCGTTCGATCTATTAAAAACGCATCGATCTGGCAATCTGGTGAAAGGGGAAAAGCTAACCAAGTATAAATGGCAAACAGTTCCGGCACAAGAATTTTTAACTTCTCATATACTGTATATTATATATATTACAGTAATACCAAATAAGTTTGAAATTCAAATTTCAATCAGTACTATACTTTCAACTTCAATTCCGCGACTTTAATTCACACTTCCAATCCTTCTGTTTCTCTATATTTGAGATTAATTAACTCTAAAGGTTAGAATTTAATTACATCTTGATTCCAGAACCGGCTAGAGACCCAGCTAATATAATATGGATTCAACAATTACACACGTTTATCACAAACACATTTACATACTTCAGTAAAATTTAATTTTGTTTCCGCCTGAATTGTTCATTCTGACGAAGGTCAAAGCTCGTTGCCTCACTTTGCCTTAGACCAACAGCTTAACGTGGAATCCGAACCACGACCCACCAGGATGGTCAGAAATTACCAAGTTACAAATTACAGCGTTTTAACCACTAAACTACCCAGGGTACCAATTTACCTACCAACCATTTTTTGTATAGGAGGATGAACAGCTGGGTAACCCGAGTGCCACTTACTCTCGCTGGGAACTGAACCCGGGGGTGGCGGATTCATATTCAGCGATGCTAACTACTAGCTACATTACCAAGGCGCGTGCGCATATATATATATATATATATATATAACTGCAAACACGCAGTATAATTAACGTAAAGAACGACGCTTGTATAGGAGATATTCCGCGTAAGACGAGAGAGAACGAAGCAAATGAAAAAATGAGGTAACCACCCGGGATCTTCCGATTGCCGGTCAGATGCGATAACCATTACACCATGGGCCTCACTCTTCCAAATGCCGTAATTCTTCTACATACTCGCAGAAACCAATGCCCCAAGGGGGCACCTCCCGCATGCCGTAACATTATATACATTTAACTGCAAACACGCAGTATAATTAACGTAAAGAACGACGCTTGTATAGGAGATATTCCACGTAAGACGAGAGAGAACGAAACAAATATATATATTATATATATATATTATATATATATATATATATATATATATATATATATATATATATATAGGGTGGCGCAAAAGTCGCACATCAGAGGAATTTTCAGTGTTGACTATTATTATTATTATTTTTTCTTTAATTAATTAATTAAGGTAGGGAATGGCTGCGAAATTAACAATAGACGAGAGGGTGAGCTTGGTTTTAGTGTATGGAATGCTAAGTACTACAAATCGATGAATTGATATATATATATATATATATTATATATATTATATATATAATGCCGTAATTAATAAACAGTAACCGTTAGCTTTAATTACATATAAAATAATATGATAATCGGTGTTATGCTCGACTCCGAAAGGAGGAATTAGTCTAAGTCCGGTGAGGACATAAATCTTAACATGAACAAATTACCAACCACTTTGAATTTCTCGTAAGCAATATATTAAATCTATTTGACCTATATAGCGATGACGCACACGCAACATTGAAACATTAATCCACATAGCGCGACGAAGGGCAAAAAAGCCTACATAAAGTACTTACTGTTCGAGGGTGTTCAAAATACTGTAAAGTGAATTAACTAATTATTAATTACCAATAAATTAAATGTAGAGCCTATAATTTCTTTACAAAGTTTCTTTCAAAGGTATAGCTGTTATTTTCTCCTTTTCATACAATTCGTCATGAGTGTAGCTAGCAATTAAGCTTTCATGCCAGTACAGTATACATGATGATGTAGTGAATACTCTTATTTTAGTTTAAAGATAAATGTTAATTTTACCGTCTTGAATTTCGGAATAGTATAAATTCATTTTAAATTAGTTACCCCATTATAATTCAATTGTGAACCACATTAATACTAATTTTATGTATACTATATTATTTTATTGTATGTAAACATAATTAATTATATATCACAATTGTCAGTTAATTATTTATATTCAAATATTTATTTTAATCTAATGCCATGTCCATTTTACAAATAAACAATAGAAAACCAAAGGTTATATTTTCCACCTTTGGTACTGTCGTAGTTTCGCCTAACGGACTCAATACGGCTAGTGAGATAATCACTGGTTGGCACTTAACTAGCGGCAGTGCTTATGGCTACATCATCCAGGTTAACCTTACCGGATAGATGCGCTACGGTCCCAAGCCGTAGCTTGCCTAGGCCAACGACGACGACGACGTAAACCAACAATTGGTGACCCCGGAGCTGGATTACCCCTTCTACCCGAACGACTAGGACTAGACTGTAATGTCGTTCGTGCCCATCACCCCCTTCACCCGAACGACTAGGACTAGACTGTAACGTCGTTCGTGCCCATCACCCCCTTCACCCGAGCGACTAGGACCAGACTGTAACGTCGCTCGTGCCCTCTGCCCATCACCCCCTTCACCCGAGCGACTAGGACCAGACTGTAATGTCGCTCGTGCCCTCTGCCCCTCACCCCTGCCCGTGCGCTCTGTGCCTGCGCTCGTCTCAACCTCCACTCCTTCGTTGGGAACTTGTCGTCTTGCTTGTACGTCAGCAAGCCTAGGAGAAGATGCCTGACGACGCTGGTGCCATCTCCCACTTGAGCGTAAAGCTCCCCGTCTTCTGGCCGGGTGATCCATTTATTTGGTTCCACCAAGTGGAATCACAATTCAACTTGGGAAGGATCACCACTAGCAGGACGAAATACGATCATGTTTTGTCCTCTCTACCAGCGAGCATCATCTCTGAAGTCCGTGACGTCATCGTATCTCCTTCCACGAGTGAGGACCCGTACAACGATCTGAAGTCTGCCATCCTGCGCCGCACCACTGTCTCCGAGCGTGAGAAACTACATCAGTTAATCTCAAAAGAAGAACTTGGAGACCGTAAGCCCACTCAAATGCTGAGGGCTATGCAGTGCGCTCTAGGCGAACGCGCACAAACCTTCGATAAGGACATCTTTAGACAGTTGTTCTTGCAGAAACTTCCTCCATCAGCTCAGCGTGTCTTGGCCACTATGGATCCTGCTACTCCAGTTGATAAACTAGCAGAAACTGCCGACAAAGTAGTGGAGATTGACACAGCTCCGGTCAACAACGTGAACACACAATCGGAACTGGAGTTGAAAGTGAAAGAGTTAAGTCAACAACTCAACCACGTTTGTTCTCTGCTACAAAATCAACGGCAAAGAAGCCATTCTCGGTCAAGATTTACGAAGAGGTATCGTTCGAGTTCCGGGAAGATCTGCTTCTACCACTCGAAATTTGGAAAGAAGGCTAGGAAGTGCATCTCCCCTTGCAATTTTTCGTCGGAAAACCCCAGCAGCGAGTCCTAATGGCGTCTAGTACTCGCACTGCCAACCTGTTATTCATAAAGGACAGGAACTCTGGTGTCAATTTCTTGGTTGATACCGGAGCGTCAGTCAGTGTATTCCCTCAAAAATCTGGTCATACGCACTCGGAATCTCCGCCTCTATACGCTGCTAACGGTTTCACGCATACCCACGTACGGTACTCAGTCGCGTGAACTAAACTTGGGCCTTCACCGATCCTTCAAGTGGATTTTCATCTGTGCTCAAGTGCGGCATCCCATAATCGGCGCTGACTTCCTCCAGCATTTCAAACTCCTGGTGGATCTTGACAAGCGACGCTTATGCGACCAGGCCACACTGCTTTCTGTTCTTGCCAAACAGGTTGCCCTTCCGGACGCTCGAACTCTGCACTTTCCCTCGTTCCCCCTAATTCCATGTACCAGTGCCTTTTCCAGCGATATCCAGGAATTTCTTCAACCGATGCAGATGGGTGATACATTAAGCACACCATTACCCATCACATTACAACAAAAGGTCCCCCTGTGTTTGCAAAACCCAGACGTCTTGCCCCGGACAAACTGAAAGCTGCCAAATCGGAATTCCAGCTTATGATGGATCTTGGGATAATAAGACCTTCCAAAAGCAGTTGGTCCTCTCCCCTACACCTGGTCCAGAAGAAGTCAGGAGACTGGAGACCATGTGGCGATTACCGGTTTTGAATTCGACAACCATCCCGGACCGATATCCGGTACCAAATGTCCAAGACTTTACTTCTCTTCTCCACGACAATCTATCTTCAGTAAAATAGATCTCGTTAAGGCTTTCCACCACATTCCCGTAGAGCCTTCGGATATTCCCAAGACTGCAGTTTGTACACCATTTGGGTTATTCGAATTTTTGAAGATGCCGTTCGGGCTACGGAATGCTGCGCAAACCTTTCAGAGGTTTATAGATGAGGTCACCAGAGGCTTAGACTTTGTTTATGCCTACATCGATGATTTGCTTGTGGCCAGCTCAACGGAAGAGGAACATAAGGAACATCTTTCACTCCTCTTTCAACGCTTAGAACAATACGGTGTTACTATTAATGCATCTAAGTGTGTGTTTGCACAGCCAACCTTGGAATTTCTTGGTCACACGATTTCGCAGCACGAATTACCCCCCTTCAGGACAAGTGTGAAGTGATAAAAAATTACCCTATGCCAAGTAATCAGCGTGAGTTACGGCGGTTTCTAGGTTTGGTAAATTATTACCACAAGTTCATTAAAAACTGTGCTAGTGTTCTTGCTCCTCTACACGCTATGATCACACACAAACGCAAGGTAACAAAATTGGTATGGTGTAGCGATAGTTTACAGGCGTTCGACAATGCCAAAAATGCTATCAATAGTGCATTGTCTCTGTCATTTCCTATCAGTGATGCCCCCCTAACTCTGACGGTCGATGCCTCAGATGTTGCGATCGGTGGAGTGTTGGAACAAACCATTAACGGTCAACAAGCACCCATCGCGTTTTACTCGAAAAAGCTGCAGCCAGCCCAAACGCGTTATAGTGCTTTCGGACGTGAACTTCTTGCTATTTACTTAAACGTGAAGCATTTTCAACATTTCCTTGAAGGCCGAGAGTTTTGTGTTTTTACCGACCACAAACCTTTGGTCACTGTCTTCAATAAAAACAGCTGTAACCACTCTCCAGAGTCATCAGGCAACTCGATTATATCTCGCAATTTACCACAGATATCCGCCACATCAAAGGTGTCTTGAACACTCCAGCGGATGCACTTTCAAGAATAGAGATTACTTCTGTTACCCTCAGCTCTACACTGTGGAATGCTATTGCACAGGATCAAGATAAGGATACGGAACTACAAGACCTGCTCAGAGAAGACTCCACTCACTCACTTTCCCTCAAGAAAATGAGTATGCCAGGATTGTCTGTGCCCCTCTATTGCGACGTATCAACAGCTGCTATTCGCCCATATGTCCCTCCATGTCACAGACAAGCAGTCTTCATGGATCTTCATAAGCCCTCCCATCCTGGTATCCGTGCTTCGCAACACCTGGTTACCTCTCGCTTTGTTTGGCCCTCGATGCGGAAGGATGTCAAACATTGGACCAAAACGTGCCTTGCCTGCCAGCGTGCCAAAGTCCAAAGGCACACCAGGTCCCCCTTTGACGCATTTCCGCCCCATCCCAGCGATTTGAGGTAATTCATGTAGACATTGTTGGCCCTCTTCCAGTGATTCAAGGCCAACGTTATCTGCTCACCTGTCTCGACCGCTTTTCCAGATGGCCTGAAGCCATCCCACTTCCTGATATCCAAGCGGACACTGTTGCAAGAGCCTTTCTTCATGATGGGTATCAAGATTTGGATTGCCGACAAAAGTCATCACTGACCAAGGTCGCCAATTTGAGTCTTCGCTTTGGAAGAAGTTTACCAGCTTGTTGGGTACAGTACATGCGCATACCTGTGCGTATCATCCGCAAGCTAACGGCCTCGTCGAACGCTTCCATCGCCAGCTGAAGTCATCCCTTATGTGTCACGAAGACTCCCATTGGATGGATAAGCTTCCACTCGTTTTGCTTGGTATTCGCTCTGCATTTAAGAGTGATCTGAAGACTACAGCGGCTGAACTAGTCTATGGAACAACACTGCGGCTACCAGGTGGCTACTTCACTGCAGGGGATAAGTCATGCGATCCTACGGAATTCGCTCAAACACTTTCCTCTCACATGCAGTCCCTTCAGCCTGTTCCCCCTCGATTGACTAGCCAACAGAACATCTTTATTTCCCCAGCCCTCCAGTCTTGCACCCACGTTTTCGTTCGTGTACCTGTCCCAAAACGGCCTCTCCAATGTCCATATGACGGACCCTATGAAGTTCTCCGACGTACGCGCAAATCATTCCTCATCCAGCGCGGTTCCAAGGTCGACAAGGTTTCTATCGATCGTCTTAAGCCTGCGTTTTTGGAATCAACCTTAAGTGAGGTACATGTAGCTACCAAAAAGGTTCAGCGGAAATCTGTGTCGTTCGGAACTCTTTGAACTTCCTCTCGGTGGGGGAGTGTGTAGTGAATACTCTTATTTTAGTTTAAAGATAAATGTTAATTTTACCGTCTTGAATTTCGGAATAGTATAAATTCATTTTAAATTAGTTACCCCATTATAATTCATTGTGAACCACATTAATACTAATTTTATGTATACTATATTATTTTATTGTATGTAAACATAATTAATTATATATCACAATTGTCAGTTAATTATTTATATTCAAATATTTATTTTAATCTAATGCCATGTCCATTTTACAAATAAACAATAGAAAACCAAAGGTTATATTTTCCACCTTTGGTACTGTCGTAGTTTCGCCTAACGGACTCATACGGCTAGTGAGATAATCACTGGTTGGCACTTAACTAGCGGCAGTGCTTATGGCTACATCATCCAGGTTAACCTATACCGGATAGATGCGCTACGGTCCCAAGCCGTAGCTTGCCTAGGCCAACGACGACGACGACGTAAACCAACAATGACATTTTATACCCTCAATACATAGTAGTAGGTAGTGAGAGAGGGAGACTGAATATTAAGAGTAGAGAATGGCTGCAAAAATCAAGGAAAATATGCGAGATTAAATGCCCAATCTTGTATTTCAATGTACATTTTCTTTTGGGACAGCCTGTCTAAAACTTCACACATACAGGGACCATTTCAGTATATGATTCCGAAATCCTAATTTGGTTTTACACACACACACACACACACACACACACATCTTCGCATAGAACCAAACTTAGCCTAACCTTAGTACCATCGAACAGAGAAGGGCGTGATAAGTGCTTCAGGTGCAAGTGATCAAAGGGTGTTTTCTTGTTGTCTATTAAGGAGCGAGGTACCTGCTAATCTAACTAACCTAACCTAATCCAACCAAACATAGCGTAACTTAATCAGGACCAACATTTTTTTTCCGACAATAAAAATGTTTCTAGAATTTTTTAATTAAACAATTTTTTTAATGGTCCGAAGTATGAAACGTGTTACATCACAAAAAATTACACCATTACATTTGTGTGAATTATAACACACTCTACTTCACTTATGCCCAGTTGCATACGCAAACATACATATTACATACATTACGCCCTTACTCAGGAAATCTGTGAAGCCACAACGAGAGAGAACGTTTTGGATTTAATTTTGACAAATAACAATGAGATAATAATAAAAAGGTAACGCACACAAATTTCTCCACCCATAACCTAATCGATATACAACTGAAGTTAGCACCCAGAGGTCCGAAAACGCATCCCAGAGGCAGAAGGAATATTTGAAGGCTTAAACATAAATTCAAAGAAAGTAGATTGGGAAAGTGTAAATAAAGATTTAAAGGAAATAGATTGGGAATTACTACTTCACGAGAAGACTCCAGAGCAAATACTAGGTATAATGGAGTCTGAAACCAAACCTATATTACTGAAGCATGTTCCAGAGAGAGAAAAGAGAAAACGTAGCAAGCTCGAGAGAAAAATCAGGACACTATTTAGACAACGGAAGCAAACCAAAAAACATCACAGATGCAAGGAGACTCAAACTAGAGAGGAAACTAGGCGAAATAGAAATGGACTTAAAGCAAACATTCATACATAAGACAAACGAGGAGGAAAACAAGTAGCTGAAAACATAAAAAATAACCCAAAATACTTCTACACTTTTGCAAAAAGGAAAATGCAGTGCAAAGAGAATATTGGTCCGTTGATAGACGGGGAGGCCAAATATACAAATAACCCCCCAAAAATGAGCGAACTGCTTAAGGAACAATTTAACTCTGTGTTTAGCACCCCTAAGTCCGAGATGAAAGTAGTAAACGCAGACGAATTTTTCGACACTGATACAAATCAGCCAAGGACAAATTCTGGCACAAACCTATTAATGGACTTAGAGTTCTCGGAAGGAGAAGAAATGTGAAGAAAGTATTGCCAAACCGCTATATTTACTATGGAGGAAATCACTCGACACAGGACAAATTCCACCGCCATTAAAGAACGCGAACATTGCTCCTTTATTCAAAGGTGGTAACAGAGCAATGCCCAAGAATTATCGGCCGGTAGCTCTCACCTCACCTTATAAAGTGCTTTGAACGTATAATTACAAGCGAAACTACCTACTACCTGCAAGAAAAGAACTTATACAACCCAAATCAACATGGTTTCAGGTCTGGAAAATCATGCCTATCACAGCTATTAGACCACCAGGAGAAAATATTGGAAACACTGTGTCGAAGACAAAACATAGATGTACTGACTTTGCTAAAGCCTTCGATAAATGTGACCATTGAATTATAGCACATGAACTTAAGAATACAGGAATTACTGGAAAGCTGGGAAGATGGATATTTAATTTCTTGACGCAAACAACACAAACAGTGGTGGTAAATGGGGTCAAATCGGAAGTCTCGGAAGACAGCTCTGTCCCAGAAGGGACAGTACTAGCTCCCTTGCTGTTCATAATAATGATTGCAGATATTGATGCAGATATCAATGACAGTATTGTATTATGTTTCGCAGATGACACAAAGATATGCAAGAAATATTGAACGAAGGTGACATAGAAAGATTACAAAACGACATTGAAACATTATTCCAGTGGGCAGAAGACAACAATATGAAGTTCAACGAAGAAAAATTTCAACTTCCAAGCTATGGTAATAACAAGGAGCTACAGAAAAAAGGGTACAAAACTCCAAGCCAAACATATAACACCAAATCCACAAGTCGGGGATCTTGGAGTAATAATGTCGTCGGATGCAGAATTCAGAGAGCACTATAACATCAAAATTACAACGACTAGAAAAATAATGGGAATCATCCGGAGGAGCTTCCGCAGCAGGAAAGCAAACATCATGCTCAAATTATGGAGGAGTCTACTCCTACTAATAATTGAGTATTGCTCAGTACTCACAAGCACATACAGAAAACGAAACATTGCGAACATTGAAGCTATACAAAGGACTTTTATGTCTAAGACAGAGGAAACGGAAGGTGAAGACTACTGGTCTCGACTACAATCCCTGGAACTTCACTCTCTCGAAAGAAGGCGCGAGCGGTACACAATAATATACATATGGAAAATACTTGAGGGCTCTGCCCCTAACCTTAGAAATGAAATAGAAACAAACTGGAATATGAGAAGCAGATTTTGTATGGTCCCAGCTGCGGTGGGACAAGGGGCCATGAAAACGAGGATAGAAAATACCCTCAGAATACGAGACCCAAAGCTTTTCAATGTCCTACCAAAAGAAGTGAGGAATCTCCAGCACACCGACCTGAATAACTTCAAGAACCAGCTGAACAGATTCCTGTGCAAAGTCCCTGACCAGCCATGCGTGGCTGGCTAAGAAGGTAGATCAGACAGCAATTCCCTCCTTCACCAAATCCCGCAAATGAGGCGGAATGTTGCAGAGGGGTCGACCGTAGGTCGATCCTGAACCGTCGTTCGAACTCACCTAAAGTAAGTAAGTATATACAGTATATGAGGCATCGCGAGTACGAGGGGCGAACTCACCAAACCAGTTTTGAGATAGACGCGTTTAAACTTTGTGACTATTGTGTACTCGCGACGCCTCTAATATATATATATATATATATATATATATATATATATAGGGTGGTGCAAAAGTCGCGCATCATAGGAATTTTCAATGTTGACTATTATGTATTATTTTTTTCTTTTAGGTAGGGAATGGCCACGAAATTAACAATAGACGAGAGGATGAGCTTGGTTTTAATGTATGGAATACTAGGTAGCTACAATAAATCGATGAATCGGTACAGAATTTAAATTCTGTACCGATTCATCGATTTATAGTACCTGGTATTCTCTGCATTAAAACCAAGCTCACCCTCTCGTCTATTATAAATGCAAAGGTCTATTGTTAATTTCGCAGCCATTGACTATCCAAAAGAAAAAAATAATACATTATAGTCAACACTGAAAACTCCTATGATGCGCGACTTTTGCGCCACCCTATATATATATATATATATATATATATATATATATATATATATATATATATATATATATAAGCACACCGGACAAAAAATTAGTCACCCCTAATAGCACCGATAGTAGGAAGTTCAAGGTCACACAGAGGGCGCTGATGTAGCATTGGTAAGTGACAAGTAGCGGTGACGTAGCACACAGGATCAGATCTGTTTCGTGAGGTGGTGAAGAACAAAGTGTGTGTTGGATATAGTCTGCAAAATGGGTCGTGAGGCAGACGTTACTCAGTGGCAAAAAGGAGCCATCGTGTTTGGCAGAGCCCACGGACACAAAATGTCTGAAGTAGCCCAATTTGTTGGTGTGTCAACGCGTACTGTCCAGCGAGTTTACAAAGTGGTGTAGTTCGCAATCAACTGACAATCGACGGCGTAACTGTGGCCGGAAAACAATTCTCGACAATAGGGGCCGCCGCCATGTTTCTCGTCTAGTAACTGCAAATCGTTTTCAAACCAGAGAACAATTGCTCCAAGAAACCAATGAGGTTCTCCAGCGACCAATTTCCGAACGGAC
Organism: Bathynomus jamesi; assembly: GCA_023014485.1. Lineage (NCBI taxonomy): Eukaryota > Metazoa > Arthropoda > Malacostraca > Isopoda > Cirolanidae > Bathynomus > Bathynomus jamesi. The sequence goes on from JAJOZX010002276.1 coordinate 61,226, forward strand.
ATTGCGACGAGAACTGCATGCGATGGACATCTGGAGCAGGGTACCACGGAAGAGGCCGCTGTTAACAGCAAGTCACAAATTGGCACGTTATAAATGGGCTCAGAGGCACAAAAACTGGACTGCGGCAGATTCGAAACGTGTAATTTGGTCCGATGAGTCCCGTTTTTGTTTGTTCTCCAATGATGGGAGGCGACGAGTACATCGCAGGTCCAATGAAACCTCTAATCCTGAATGCGTCGAAGGTGTTGTTCAGGCTGGAAACAGAAAGTGAAGCGCAGGAATAGGACTCTGGCGGAACTTCGGGACCGGCTGATGAACGAGTGGCAGCAAATCGATGTTCAGTACATGCACAACCTCGTAGAGTCTCTGCCTCGCCAGATTCGTGCGGTTATCAAGGCCAGAGGCGCCGTCACACGTTATTAGGTACATTCTGAGAGGGGACTAATTTTTTGTCCGGTGTGCTTATATTCAACTGCAAAGAACACGCAGTATAAATAACGTAAAGAACGACGCTTGTATAGGAGATATTCTCTCTCGTCTTGCGCGGAATATCTCCTATACAAGCGTCGTTCTTTACGTTATTTATACTGCGTGTTCTTTGCAGTTGAGTGTATATAATGTTACGGCATGCGGGAGGTGCCCCCTTGGGGCATTGGTTTCTGCGAGTATGTAGAAGAATTACGGCATTTGGAAGAGTGAGGCCCATGGTGTAATGGTATCGCATCTGACCGGCAATCGGAAGATCCCGGGTTCGATTCCCGGGTGGTTCTCATTTTTTAATTTGCTTCGTTCTCTCTCTCTCGTCTTGCGCGGAATATCTCCTATACAAGCGTCGTTCTTTACGATATATATATATAGTGTGTGTGTGTGTTCTTTAACTCTTTTAGCCTTCGTAAAGATAAGGAATTGGCCTGACTGATCAGCTAATATTAATAGTGTTGTGTGTTTAAATAACGTATGCTAATGTGTGACAACAGTTCTGGTATTCTTTCCATAAAAAATTAAAGTACTGAGTAAGAAACAGAAACAAGGTGTAAGTGACGAAATGTTAGAGAGATGGAAATAGCGGTCTGAGTAAAGTTATAATAATCCCAATATTTATGTATAGATGCGAGAATATTGCATGCATCATAATCTCCTCGCAGTAATAAGAGTAGACGAATTTGTGGTGCCGTAATCATCCTACTTTGAAACGTGATCAGTGTCATTTCTCGTTCAATGAGAAAAAGGGTGCCGTTCTTAAAGATTTCAAGTGAAAGTCACTCGAAATAAGCCTGATCAGCCTCATAATGAGAAAATGTACTCCGTCTCCAGAAAAAGAAGGGTAATTGTTTTTAACATCGAGGCTAAGGTATGGAAAGTTTAAGCCTAAAGGCGACAACTGAGGTAAAGGAAGTTCTTGGTAGGGAAGGGAGGAAATGCAGCCTCATGTGTGGATGTATGAATGTGTGCAGAGGAGTTAATGATCAAGCAGCACAAGACGCGCGCGCGTGTGTGCGTGTGTGTGTGTGTGTGTGAGAATGAGGACATTAGGTCGTATCTGATTAGTGACTAGACTGATTAGAAAACAACCAACAAATCTAGACGTTATAAATAAATTAATGGAGCTTAAATACTAAAATTCCGATTCATCGCTGCTGCTGCTGCTGCTGCTAAATAATAATTCATTTATTATTATTATCATCGTTACTTTCGAGCAGAAAATTTAAGACAAGGACCATTTTACAAACTTGTGTATGACAACGTAAAGGAGAAAGTTAAACAATTTCAATTTTCTCAGAAATGTTTAAAACGGAAATGCAAAAATGGCACAAACATTTTTCCCACAAAAAATAAAAATTAATCAAAATAAAACTTACCAGATGGAAAAAAGAATAAACACCTGCCTTGGAAGACTAAAGCCCTACGGTAACGGCTACAGGTCTGTACTGTATGTACATAATAAACCTGTAAGATGAGTCGTACCAGTCCTATGATGTGGAACTTAAAACTACAAAAGCACAGTAAGCAAACAAGTTTTTTTTTAATGTTTCAGGTAAGCCTAATGTACCTTAAACACACACGAATCTCCAGAATAACTTTTCCTTTTCACTGTAAAGCAGAAATCGTCCGCAAATAGCTTCACAGTCGACAAGCATAATTTACAGCAACGTTTCCCAACCTGTGGCACGCGTACTACTGATGGTATGCAGAGCTCTTTTTAGGTGGTAGTTAAGGAAGAGGGTTATAAATACGCAGCTTGCTTATTGATAATTATCTTCATGGTAGTTTTCAAAAGTAATACTAGGTGTAGATGAATAACAGGCAACTTTTCCGTCTGCGGGTTTGTATGTTATCCAATTTGTCGTCCATTTCGATCTCAAATTATTTAACAATAATGTGGAAGGCCAAGATCAAGATTTTGATTCAGTACGAATGTCGAGGTATATAATTACAGTAAATATAACTTTTTAGATAGGACCTTGGTGGTGGTACTTAGAAAAGTATAGTAGCAAAAATCCCTGGTCTAGACTCTTCACGTTCTAAGGAAGCTTCACCAATAACTGTTGCCTAGGGCCTAAGGCCCAAGGTTCTACCCAACCTAAGTGGCATGGACTAAGGTCACAAGGGTCACGTCAGAAACTTATTGTGTTTAACATAAGCTATAATTTTTTAAAAATTCCTCATTAATTTCATAAAATTTTAATATACTGTATTTTTATTGTAATTATTGCTGTATGATCATGTTCCACTGAAAAAATATTTTAACGATACTATGCATAAATTGTGATTTTATTAGGAATTACAACAACATTTGAAAATTAATATATTATCCCTGAATACCATTATTTTCTTTTGGGTATGACAAAAGCGTACGATAAGAACAATTTAGGGTGACCTTGTAAGAAAATTTTTGTTTCTGAAAACAGCAACTCGGCATTAACATCTCAACATCTCGAGACCACGGAATGATTCCAAGTCGGTAAACGAATCTCTATTTGAAATGAACTGTTGACCTTTGGTCTTCGAAGGGCCTGTGCCCCAATTACTCTTCTGAGCTACTTTCATGAAAGAAACTAATACGTAGATTTTAATTTTTAGATCATCAAAATATGCACTAATTTAATACTAGGTCTACCTTTAATTAAATTGTTATGCCTTTAACCCTAGTTTAGGCACATCATTTGACACATGCTTAGCATAAGGCCTACATTTTCTAATTTAAAATAACTATGAGCAAATGACGTAACAGCCCCTTTCTGCATGACGTCACTGTTTACACTTTAAAAGTGGTGGGTGGAGCGAAAGACTAGCTACAAAAACAGAAGAGCATATAAAAAAAAAAAAATTATTCTCATTGCAATAATTATACCTAATAGAAATCAATTGTTACCGTAACAGAATAAATAAAAACCATCATTTACGGACACAATATATGAAATCAATAACTGCCATACATATTGTATGAGCATACAACCTTTAATAGGTACCTTCTGCGAATAACATTCGTTTCTGGCCAGTCGGAATTTATGTGCTCGTGACGTCAGAAGTAAACAAGAAGAAAGCCTCATGTTAAGGTCAGTGACATGAACTATTACGTGTTAGGTTAGTAGGCCTAGGTTTAGAGAAGGTTCGGACTCTGCCAAGGCCCCTAAAAGTTCACGTCTAACCCTGGACGTGAAAGTATGTAAACCATTCAATGATACAACTAACATTAACACCGATATGTTCATTTCTTCGTAACTATAACGTAATACAATTGGCTCATTAGCTTTTCCAATGGGTTTAGTGCCCCTGGATCTTCAAGCCTGTTCAGACAATAGACGGTACAAAATACCTAAAATAGGCCTATTTTAAAACAATCATAGACGACTAGGCCTATATGAAAATTACCTAACCCCTTCAGTGTTCATTTTGTACCTAACCTAACCGTAGCTCCCGCGTACAAGTACGTACAAAATACTGAAAGGGTTAAAAGAGGACCCCCAATTACAAGTAACTTGTTCTTAATTTATCATAGGCCTAAGCCCTATTTTAAAATGAAGGAGTCTTTATATATATGACAGGAAAAATCGCCCCCACCTGGGGCTCCAACCCACCACCTCTTCAATAGGTGATGGCGCTAGCCACTACACTACGACGGGATAAAAGTCAACACAAACTGTCATACATTTAACCGAGGAAACGCATACCGCTTTCACGTTCAAAGGCATTTTACGTGTTAACCCTCCCGCACTCGAGGTAATAATGACTAGCATTTCATTCAAACTATCTCGTGCAATGGTGGGATACCACAAATGGAATATATATATACACGGTGAACCAAAAGTAGGTGGACAGTAGGTTGAATACGGTTTGTGTTATATTATATTATAACTATGGTGTTCATTATAAACTATGGTGTTTGTGTTATTATATTAAATATTATAACTAAATTTATTTAAATTTATTTTGTATTATAGTATACAAAAAAATTAAATATGTATTCTCAAAATAAACGTTATCATTTACTGTCCACCTACATTTGGTTCACCCTATATATATATATATGGGGGGGGGGGGGGGGTCGTGGTCTAGGCATTGGCAAAACATTGAATGGCTATTTGAATGCAAGAAACAGCATGGAAGCCACTCCCACCCCAAGGATGGAGCAAAAGTAAATAATAAAAAAAAGCCTAGCCACTCCTATGGACAGTTTAATCCAAATGTACGGCCTCACAAAGGCCTTCGGCTTATTCTAATAGTTGAAAGTAAATTAAGCCTAGGAATCAGAAGCACAATTATATAGTCCATAGGTCTAAAATCCATCCGAAACGTTGGGTACGGTTAAGCATACGTCTGCAATCTGCATTTATGAACATCAGTAATAGTAAGTTAGGCTGGTTCCGAAATCCAGACGGAAATGAGCCTAATGAATGGCTACATTAAGTCTTAGTCGTACACCAATTACGTAGTCACCGAACATGCAAAAGAAAGGTTTGTTTTCTTATTGGCGAAGTTTAACGTTCATAAAGTCAAAGGTCAGAGCACACGGCTTATGCATCTGTTAAGGCCTACTCTAATCAAAATGTATCACGTGTACAACCTACGCCAAAACTAGATATTTAGTTTAATGCTCCTAAACTAAACATACTAGTACAATAAAGGCTACACCAAATCAACAGTTTCGAATTACCGTACTAATTTGGACGACTAGGGAACTAGTATTAGGGCCTAGTTTAAATGCGGCCAGGGCCCTACCTATGAATAAGAATGCATCTATCCTGCTATTTTGAAAATTAAACTGGCCTATTAGTTATAATATGGTGTCTCCGAGGCAAATGTTCTTGAAGGACTCCTGCTGAAATCTAAATTTTAGGGTACCAATTTGTTCTTCATAATACGTCGTTCGTGTGCCTTGAGTTTAATACGAGTTTACCTGTCATGTAAACTGCACGTTTTCCCTACAACGTGTATAAATCAAAACTGCGTGAAAAGTGTGTGTGTATATACTGTATATATCAGGTTGCCAGGTGATATCTCTTAAAATGGGACAAACAATAAAAAAAAAAAGAAAAAAGGGGGACAGCCAATGTTATAAATTTTTTAAAAAGGGACAGGTTTAAATTATTACCATACAGAGTTATTTTATGCTAAAAGTCAATACACAATTGCACCACTTACACATACAAGAACTGTTCTTCCACGAAAGCCATTTAAATTGGTTTTCCCAGTCTTTATTATAATGTCTGTTATCATTATATGTATTCTTCCACTTTCCCATATTGAAGGGGCTATATATTTATATTTCAAATAATGCGATGTAACTATATATAAACTTGGTTATTCACTTAACATGATCAAACGAACAAAATCACAACCACGTTGATTTGTTTGATTCGCGACTGATAGGCTCTATAGTCTAGCTGCCTAGGGTCTATGCATTAAAACTAAGCGGCATGCCACGCGGAACACTGTAATGTTTTGCAATGCATAGCCAAAATGTAATAAAACGTTTCAATACGTAATACGTACATTGTATATACTTCAGTGGCGGCGAGACTGTGTAAACCATTTGAAGAAACGTAAATATATGTACGTTATACTGTATTTATATTCTCTTATACTTTATGTTTAAAATTATATTTGTTCTTAAATGTTTCTTTTTATGATGCATGTGATAAATTTCTCAAATAGGACAAAAGAGGACAGTTTTGGGTTGTCCCCTTTATTTGAAAATGTTTAGGACAACCGAATCTGAAATAGGACAGACCTAACAACCCTGGTGTATATATATAATAAAAATTCAGACATGGGGCTGAAGCCGGCTTTGGCTTCGAGACTTGGTTATTTGTATAGTTTGAGGGGTTTTATTTTTTATTTGACTATTTTAATATTTTTTATTATTAGTAATACTAATAACGAAAAATAGGGTACTTTCCTGTTATCCCGGACACCAGACTTTTTGTTGAACATATTACAACTTAACCTAACCAATTGTCAAAGGCATAAGTTGACCTAATAGGAAAGCACCGGTTTTTCTGTTGTTGTTATTATTAATCTTTTAATTAAGTCTCATTGTGGATATACGAGAAATACGGTTAGGTCAAGTGTATGCTCTTGACAATTGGTTAGGTTAAGTTGTGATATTTTCGGCAAAAAGTATGGGGTCCGGGATAACAAGAAAGTACCAATAGTTAACCTATACTAATTTAAAATAGGTTAACTATGGCCCTCGTCTTCCGATTCTATAAGATTCGGTTTCGCGGTACTTGTAGTTATCCCCCCCCCCCCAACCACCAATTTTGACAGCATATTTTCATTAAAACTAACGAAAATATCACGACTTAACCTAATCAATTATCAAGGGCGTACAGTTGATCTATTATTAATTATAACATGTTTGTTTCTGGAATGTATTACTAATAGATCTATACGCACTTGATAATGTTATTTACTACTAGATCTATATATATTTTCGTTAGTTTCTATATATTATATATATATATATATATATATATATATATATATATATATATATATATATATATATATATAGATATATATATATAGATATAATAAGGGTGGGCCGTAAGTTTCCATACATAGGAAAAATAAACATTTTTTTATGGACAACCATTTTTTTATATAAATATGCTCTACATGGTTGCCATTGTTTTGAAAAACACATTTCAATACGTGTTCCCCACTGTTGATGAACACGCATTAGCACAGTTGACGTTATGGTTGTAATGGCGTTGGTGATACGTTCCTTTAGATGATTTATGTCTCGTATCTTTCCTGATACACCATGGCCTTCAAGTGCCCCCAAAGATAGAAATCAAGGGGGGTGAGATCTGGGGGATCTGGGCGGCCACTCCACAGGACCACGCGACCAATCCAAGTATCCGGAAAACTGCTGCTGATCCAAATACCGACGCACGTGAAGACCATAATGAGGGGAGCTCCATCTGCTGGAAGTAAAACGGGAAGTTACCTTCCTCGTTTAGCGGGATGGAAAATCTCTTCTTGCAACATGTTAAGATACCTTTCGGCATTAAGATTTCCACTGACAAAAATGGTCCAATAATTCTGTCACCCCATATCCCGGCCCACACCATCACTTTACCGGCACCTTGCATCTTCGTCGGACTCAGCCAGTTAGGGTTAGCATTACTCCAATACGTATGTTTTGCGATTAACCTCTCCATGACGTATAAAAATTGCTCATCAGTAAACAAGATCTTACAAAACGCATATTCTTAGGGTATCTGAAACATAAAAACAAACGTTTAAATTTTCCTATGTATGGAAACTTACGGCCCACCCTGTATATATATCTTGTTAATCATGTGCTAATCTTTTTGTTTTTCTGCCCGGTGGTATATATTTTTGTCATCTCGCCTTCTCGCTTCATTCCCTAACGAGGTGTACTTCTGAATATACGAAAGGCCTTGGAATCATTTTTCTTATGGATTTTCTTGTGGGTGGCCTAGTGGTTAAGACGCTGGGCTGCTGGTGGGGCGTGGTTCGGATTCCACGTTAAACTGTAGGTCTAAGGTGGAGTGACAAGCTTGGCCTTCGTCACAATGAACAATTCGGGCGGAAAGCTAACCAAAAATTATTTCATACATATATACCTATATATATAAAAACTTTTTTCACAAATTGCTCGTCAAATATCAAATTTCGAAAGGAAGGATAAATGTGTGGGATAAACTCTTAAAATCAAGATATTTGAAGGGGTTTTCTGGGCCAGTTGAAGAGCACGTTTATTTGCGAAATTTACATCTTATTTAGTTCTTCGGAGAATTCGAAGCTCTTCAGTGAAACCCATTTTTTGTTTTACATAGGCCTACAATACTAAAACGTTAACCATATTTTATTGTATCACACACACACACACATTATTACTGTGCGTTTATATATATAGTTAGGATCTGTATACGGAGTCATCACTAAAATTTTTATCCTAATTACTTAAACGTTATGGAAGTCAAGAGAAAGTGGTCGACTCATAACGATATAAAAAAAATAATAATAATTTTAAATTTTAAATTTTAACCAGCATGGGAAATAAAATTCGGCCCCAACTATGAAATTGTAAAAATAAATAGTTTATAGACTTTAGATTTAGGTCGGATTGGTCTAATTTTACTTCGCCTAATTTTTCCCCCTATGTTTACAAATTTATCATCAGAACTTGAAAATTACTTACAAGGAATAAAGTATTTTCATTTGATTCAAAAATTTCTTTTAAATTTATTTAATTATTTATTTATTTATTTATTTAAAATAAAGATAGCACAGTATACTGTACTAGTATTTCATGCTTCATTTTCGTTTATGCAAACTATTCTTCTGTGGTATTAGGCTAGTTAGTTATGTAGCCTAATTTGGTAGAAATGACAGGTTACCTTAGGCAATATAATCAGTAAACAGGACCTGAAACTAGCACAGCTCTCATGCCAAACTCGAGCGATTCATTGCCCTAACTTCTCAAGTGTTATTACCAGCATTCTTAGGAGTCGAGTCCCGGACCTCGGCGACTTCAATTCGCCTATAGGGAAACGGTTTTAACCAGTGAGCCACGGGCGAAGGCTAGCCAAGGCTGTACTTATGTTAACATTAATTTGTTCTTCATTCATGGCTCTACTTAAGTTAGGTTCACTTACGTTTAGCCTAAGGTCTGTACAGCCTTAACCTGAATCAGGCAAACCAGCCCTTAAAATTAGTGTCCGATAAGTCGCTACCTAAGTAAAGTACATTAAATTAATTACATCAACATGCTTTGAAATAAAGGAAAATTTGGATATACATATATATATCTATATATATATATATATATATATATATATATATATATATATATATAATTCCAGAAATAAATGTATTTCTCACTGGGTTGCAACCACACACACACACTACATTTAACAATAACTAATCTACATAACAATGGGGAAAAATGAAACAGCCTAATACACAACTTTTGACATACTGTATTACTCGATGATATATACAAACCATGTAGGAACGACATCACTGTCCTCCCCCCTCCACTATTTGTGACCTTGACCTTTGGTGTAAGAACCTGAACCTGGCTCAAAACACACCGCCTTGTGATGATCCGTGTGTGTGAAGTTTCATCAATTTGTGTCGAGCGCTTCAAAAGTTATAGCCGGGACACGAAAGTGTAACGAACGGAACGGACGTACGTACAAGCGCAATCGACTATGGCTTCTCCAAATTTATTTGAAAGGGGACATAATAAAAACGCAGTGCATATTCGTTCAGCGAATTAAACAATTCGTTCAGCGAATTAAACAATGTCAAACAATGCATTATTAAAAAGATAAACGAGTAAACTACGAAAATTTGATACTTGTGACATGCCAATTTCTAAATCTGTACGTCAAAAATCTAGGTCATCATTGATAAACATTTCTTTTGAAGAGCAAATAAATTCAATTTATAGAAAAGGGAATGGTACCTCATTTATTTACAAACACTTAAATCATTTCAATACAGTGACACGAACATTGATTGTAAACAGTCTGGTAATGAGTCATATATCCTGCTGTCCTCTCGTTCGGAGTAAATATTCCTCACCTTTACTGAGAGGTTAAAAAAGTGCAAAATTTTGCAGCCAAAGTGGTTATTGTGGATATGAAAAAAAATAAATAATAATGCAGCTCCTTTATTTTGGAGGAGAGTTAGGCTGGATAAATATAAACATGAAAATGCTACTTCATATTGCACATTTGCATACAAAGTTAGCCACAACCGCCGTCCTCACTGGATGTCACAGTTTTTTTCAAACTATTAACGTCATCCTGACACGAGGTCTCAGAAATAATAGCGATATGCAAACAAGCGGGAGACGATCTCACAATGGCAATGTCACAAATCGCTCCCAAACTATGAAATAACCTTTCGACTCTAATAACAAGCACCATCCCACTCCACTAATATTTCCCTACAAATTGCAATATATTTTTTATAAGGTTTTATGCTGATTTGTTGATGTGTGCTTTATTCTTTATACATATTACAGGGAATCTGCGTAACTTGGGATTTCATGAAATCCCTAAAATGTTCAGGGATTTCATGTAAGGTTAAGTCGTGATATTTTTATTTTTAAATATCACGACTTAACCTTACATGAAATCCCTGAACATTTTAGGGATTTCATGAAATCCTTAGTTACACCGATTCTCTGTAACATATATGGTATACATACATACTTCCATGAATTTATTATTAATTTATGGACATCTCAGGCATACGGTTATACTTTCATACTGTAATTATTACTGCAAAAGAATAAACTGTTTTGGTTATTTGCAAATATTTCAAGAAAGCTCTAACCTAACTTTTCAAAGTGTGATTAATTGCAGTAGAGCTGGAGTTCAAAGTATAACCCATAATTTTGGTTGATAAAAATTTTACAGAATAATAGGTACTTAGCCAAATTGCATTTGACAAGTTTCACTTCTCATAACCCCAAGATTAAACTTCTTCAAATTTTTATCAAACTTTGCGATAGAGTGGACTAGCAAAAGGTCGGCGCTACGCGCCGATTTTGCTAGATCTGCGGTGCTTCGGCTGAATTGTGTGTGGGCCTACGGCGTATTTTATTTTGAACATCAGTAGCCCTTTATCTGGATATCATTCCTATTCCTCTCACCTTGGGCCTCAGTAATTGGGGTGCCTGCGGCCTTCCAGTTACTGGCAAACCAATTATTCATTCAATAAAACTACAGAAAAGAACGCAGCCATGAAAATCTAAAGCTTCACAAATCTTAATACAATGAGCTCGGATTTGAAGCCTAAGATTTTCATGACTGCGTTCATTTCTATAGTTTTATTGACCAAATAACTGAACCAACAGTAATTGGGGGCCCTGCGGCCCGCCAAATCATAGTTTTCATTGTTTCGAGTGCATCAATAATATTGTTATAGTGTTCCATTAGTTGTGATAAGCATGATCTTCCTGACCGGAATCGATGTTGGTTATCATTTTTTTTTCTGAGTTTCCCATTAACCTCCCCCCTCCCCCAGACCCCACCCCTCTCCCCCATTTACCCCACCAATTTTTTTTTCTGAGTTTCCCCATTACCCCACCCCTCTCCCCCATTTACCCCCACCCTTCCCCCATTACCCCCAAGGGGGGAAGGGGGCTGGCACCTTGCAAAGGATTTACTTTAATTTTTTTTGGTTACATATATATATATATATATCGCATCTATTTTTCTGTCTCCCCATTACCCCACCCCTCCCCCATTTTGTGCCAAAATTGATTAAAAATGAAGAAATGGGAAGAACTGTACCCCTAAAAGGGGGGGGGCAGGATTTATGTTAGGGAATTTTTTTTTAGCATGGGCACTGCGCAATAAAAAGACGCATCGAATGGTGAAAACAGCATTGTTCTACACCAATTGTAGCGACCTGTAGGTGTGCGCAAAAAAACTGTTGCATATATATATATAAGGCTTCATTTCTGAAATAGTATATTAGATGAGGCTAAATCTAGGAAATAGAGGCACACTAGAAAACAACTTTCTTTCCATGACATTTCGATCAAATTTTATGCTACAATTTTACTACTTTCTTAAACCACGCGAACAAATGAAACTTCCTCCAAGATAAAAAATCTTTTTTTTTTCTTCATAAAAAAACCCATATTGCTAACCTTAAATTTAGACGACCGTCTATGGTACCAATATTAAATCCATAGATACTGTTTATTCGGTCTGTAAGGCCAAGTTAAATTTACGATGGTTTGTATTCGATTTAATACAATTCGGCAATGAGGGTTACGTCTTGCCAATGTCGTAACACCGCTTCCCGTTGGATCAGCGAAGTTAAGCGACATCGGGTCGGATAATGGATGGGAGACCTTCGTCCGCGTCCAGACTACTGAGCGACCCGTAGTTCGGATCCCGCGTGAAGCTGTAGGTCCCCTCCGTCATAAGACCTTAGATGCGAAGGAGATTAAACAACCCCATCAGTACATTATTTTGTCTATAAAATGTATACAGGGATCCTGACCCAAGTTAAAGACAAATGTAGCTAGAAAACACGCGCGCGTTTCGCTACCCCACAAAACCGCGACATTTTCACATACTCAATTCTATATCGCGACATTTACCCAATTTAAAAACCTAATAAATTTAACCTAACCTTAATTATATCCCCCTTTTTCATGATAACAGAGCATTTATAAAGATATTCCACCGCGACACTGCTAATTAATAATGCAAAATAATTAATGACAGGTTATAATGTCGTGATACGCATGTTCGTGTCGCGATGGGCTGTGTATCCTCAGGACTGTCGCGATTCCTTAGGAAAACACACACACACAGTCCCCAAATGTGGTATTATAACACTTTCATTAAACATAAAAATTAGAATGCAAAGTTTTAAAATTCCTACCTTTTACTTACTCTTCACCAACAATACTAACCATAAAGTAACAATTCTCTTCACCAACAATACTAACCATAAAGTAAAAATTCTCTTCACCAACAATACTAACCATAAAGTAAAAATTCTGAGTTAAAAAAAAAAAAATAATTTAAAAAATGACGTCATCTTCGATTTTTAAATTAATTTTTATGGCAACTTTACTTTGAATAATGTTTCATAAAAATGCAGCAACTTCAAAGGTAACCTAGATCAAACATTTAAAACACTTTAATCAGGATGCGCTGACGACGACGACGGCATGGACATTGGACAACGAACGTTAAAACCAAACAGACAATTCGCTTCCACCTTTGGTCGACTCTGGGAAGACTTCAAGTAGGTTATAAATGATTCGGTATTAATCAGTAGTCCTACTAAATGTAGGACCGAATCTTTTTGTACGCGAGTCCTACAGAAAACTTATCGATGAAATAATGACCTTTCGTTTATCTGGCTGCTATTTTGACTTTGCTACATGCCACACCACCCAAGACAATGAATGCGCATTTAGTCCCGCTATGACGACTTTTATCGTTCGTCCAACACCACACTACGATTTATCTTTATGACACGTTAACAATCGTGGACTAGATCAATGTTGTAAAGCTTCTTTTCCTCAGCCTTGTAACGTATTTCTATAAAATACAAAAAACATCAAACAAGAAAGGTTTTTAACAATCAAACTGGATATGCGTGTATGAGGCAGTTCCAGTGTGCGCGCGCGCGCGTGTGTGTTTTTAATGTAAGTAAATATCCAACTTATTAAAGACAAGAACAATAATGTACAGAGAAAGTCACAGGTTGGATGTATACATACGCTGAAAGTTTGCTACAGCAGGTTTGTTTTTTTTGTTTTCGGAACAAAATGATACTTTTACTAATAGGCCTTATTTAGTTACGCTATGTTAGAATTAATACAATCTTGCAGCTACTGCCCTTGTTCTTCAACAAGATAAAGCCAAATAAGCTATTAGTCCTATAACCGGTACCGGTACGTTAAGTTTACCTACCAAAGGCCCATATACTGTAGGTAAGACCTTACTCAGCACTCGTGTATTACAAAACTTAAACTGTAGGTTTTAATTTGAAGGTTAAACGCTGTCTACGAATAGTCTGTTGCCATTGCGTGTATTTTAGGGAAGGACCTATAGTACGGAAATCTGTACCTACTAACTTTGACAGAGGCTTTGAATTACAAAACTAACAGTGACTAAACTAAATATATGAAGTTGTGGTTTAAATTAATGCTCAGAGCTCAGAAAATTGGAAGAGCGCCAATGGAAGTATACTGTTAGAAAAACATGAAGGATAAACTTTTCATTAAGTATTTCAGTAAAGCCATCATCCAAAAGTACCATACCGTTAGAACTCGCAACGCACTCGCCTTCAGTACACATTAAGTACACGTCCTTATACCACAAGTCTAAGTTAGGCCAGGCTATATAAATCTAAATGTTTGTGTGTTTGACTAATGCAAAGACAAAGCTGATGTTTATATTTGTATTAATGAACTTTCGGTACCAGTACGTAACTAGAGCCTACTTATTAAGGGAAGCCTTGGAACAAAAGTTGGATATTTAGGCTCAGGCCGAAACTATCATTATATAATTAGTAAACTTAAATATACCTAAATTTAAACTTTTTACACACGGTGGGTCAGGGGTTCGCAACCTTTTCTGACTCAAGGTAACCCAATACTATATTTTTTTTCTTTCGCAGCACTCCGAAACAACTGTTGTAGGCCCTAATCAAATAAACCCTAAAACTTCTAACTTTAATTTCATTAAATAAACTTATACTACGGAGCAGTTTAATCTTCACGGTTCCATGTTAGCCTGTGGTTAAACACACTTGGTTTTCTGTAATCCCAATCATACAGACCTTTAGACCCTATTCATAATATGGTATTAAAGGAAAAGCGTGCAAAATGTTTTAGAAATAAAACATGACTGTCAACATACTGGTAGGCTATTATTATTATTTGGTTAGGACAAATGAAGTTGTCCGAAGGCTCATAAATTAAAAGCTCAGAAGGTTAGGACCCCTACGCGAAGGGGTCCTAAAAATATAACCCTTTTAATTTTATATACGATTAACAAACAGCCACAAGTCACACGGTCGTAAAGAAAGTAAGGATCAAATGTAGTATTCGGACCCCAGCCTTCTTTAGTTAGCTTTATAAGGCTAACTAACGAAAATATCGACCTAACCTAACCAATCGTCAAGGGCGTACAGTTAACCTAACGAGTGGTTAGGTTAGGTCGTGATATTTTCGTTAGTTAGCCTTATAAAGCTAACTAAAGAAGGCTGGGGTCCGAATTCTACATTTGATCCGAAAGTAAAAATCGTCTCTCTCTCGAAAATCCAGAAAATCCCATGAAAGAATTCAAGAGGTACAGAAGAAGAAAAAGTGAGAACCGCTGCCCTAAACCATGAGCGGGAGGATATATATATATATATATATATATATATATATATATATATATATTACACAGTATAACTGCAAACACGCAGTATAATTAACGTAAAGAACGACGCTTTGTATAGGAGAATATTCCGCGCAAGATGAGAGCGAAAGAACGAAACAAATTAAAAAATGAGGTAACCACCCTGGAATCGAACCCGGGATCTTCATTTTTTTCATTTGTTTCGTTCTTTCGCTCTCATCTTGCGCGGAATATTCTCCTATACAAAGCGTCGTTCTTTACGTTAATTATACTGCGTGTTTGCAGTTATAATGTATATAATGTTACGGCATGCGGGAGGTGCCCCTTTGGGGCATTGGTTTCTGCGCGCATGTAGAGGAATTACGACATTTGATTGAGTGAGGCCCGTCTTGTAATGGTTATCATATCTGACCGGCAATCGGAAGATCCCGGGTTCGATTCCCGGGTGGTTACCTCATTTTTTTCATTTGTTTCGTTCTCATCTTGCGCGGAATATTCTCCTATACAAAGCGTCGTTCTTTACGTTAATTATACTGCATGTTTGCAGTTATAATGTATATAATGTTACGGCATGCGGGAGGTGCCCCTTTGGGGCATTGGTTTCTGCGCGCATGTAGAGGAATTACGACATTTGATTGAGTGAGGCCCGTCTTGTAATGGTTATCATATCTGACCGGCAATCGGAAGATCCCGGGTTCGATTCCCGGGTGGTTCTCATTTTTTTCATGTTTCGTTCTTTCGCTCTCATCTTGCGCGGAATATTTTCCTATACAAAGCGTCGTTCTTTACGTTAATTATACTGCGTGTTTGCAGTTATAATGTATATAATGTTACGGCATGCGGGAGGTGCCCCTTTGGGGCATTGGTTTCTGCGCGCATGTAGAGGAATTACGACATTTGATTGAGTGAGGCCCGTCTTGTAATGGTTATCATATCTGACCGGCAATCGGAAGATCCCGGGTTCGATTCCCGGGTGGTTACCTCATTTTTTTCATTTGTTTCGTTCTTTCGCTCTCATCTTGCGCGGGATATTCTCCTATACAAAGCGTCGTTCCTTACGTTTTATATATATATATATATATATATATATATATATATATATATATACAGGGTGGTGCAAAAGTCTGGACCCATAGGCAATTTACTATATAAAAAATATCTTTCGATTTTTATAATAGTTTTTATAATTTAATTTTTGTTTATAATTTTACTAAATATTTTTCAGATTGTTACCCTATGGCAGAGAAGTTAACAATAGCAGAAAGAATAGAGCTTGTGCTTTTGTACGCAAAAGAAGGAGTGTTTGGAAGAAGATGGACATCAATTCGAACACTTATTGTAAATTCTGAACTAGAACGTTAAATTTAACATAATTTAGTCACTGGTGTATGGTTAATTAAATTTCATTTCATAATAAACTTCCAGCAGGCCACACTTTTTTTCCATATAAACCGCCTATGGGTCCAGACTTTTGCACCACCCTGTATATATATATTAAAATCAATTAATTTTAAAACAAAGTGTGAACAAAGTGTGTCTCAATACCTTACATGTAGGACAAAACTTTCATATTAGGCTCAGTCACGAGGCCTATTTAATTCAGAAGGTTCTAGGAAAGGGTACAGCTGTTGGGCCTTTTTCAATTAGAAATAAAAATCAATCATGTGACATGTAACTGAAAACCGAATGCGTCTATAACACAATAATGATGTGTGTGTGTGTGTGTGTTTTTTCTTGGCCACATTACGAAACCGCGACACTTTAGACATATCACGAAATTGCGAATGACATCAGTAGTTTCGCTGTAATTTGAGATCCTTTTTTTTATTGAAAATTATTAATTAGTATAAAAAATGGAATATAATAAAAGATGGGTAGGTTAAATATTGCTATCCACAACTGAAAATATGAGTATCGTACCAGTATCACGGTTTCGTAAGGTCAAAACATGAGTTTGTATGTGCGCGCGAAAGTAACTAGGTACAGGTAGTGTCGCTCGCGTGCATGTTGATTCACTGATGTAGTGGGATAATTTTTTAGTGATGTAACACTTTTGTGGCTCAAAAAATTAAAAAAGATTATATAAAAATTTAGAAACATTTTTATTGTCGCAAAAAAAATATATATATATTTTAGGCCTGATTAGGTTAGATTACGCTACGTTAGATTAGTTAAGGTTTGGTTAGGTTAAGCTTGATGAGCGAGTACCTCAGTTTAGTGACTTAACATAAACAACCCTCGAGCCCAAAATTTCGTCCCAAAAACTTGTAACGCCCTTCTCGATTCGATGCACTAAGGTCAGGTTAGGTTAAATTAGGTTTGGTTTACTTCTTCGATGCATGTATTAAAAAATGGTAGTACCTTGTGTGTGTGTGTGTGTGTGTAAATTATTAGTTTTTTAAATATATAATTTAAAAACGTCGGTACCTCGTATATCCGGATGCACAGTGTGTGTGTGTGTGTGTGTGTGTGTGTGTGTGTGTGTGTGAAAACACTTGTGAATCGACTTTTATTTATTTTTTTTATTTAAAATGGCAATACGGAAGACCTTGAAAGGTTAATGTATTGTTGGCTATGTGTAGAGTAGCCTTGCCAGCAAAACTAGTTAGTCCAAGCCTAAAACCTCATTTTGCGAGATGACACCATATGCAACGAAACACCGGACACGAAATTGCATCACAAAAGGTGAATACCCTAGCAACTTTATTTTTCATGAAAAATTGATAGTTAGTGGGAATTTGGGAAACTATAATCAATATATTCAATTTAGTCCCAAGCGGACTCTGTCGCTTTTACCCTGTAATATAAAGCATTCGAACAGCGTTCCTCATTGTTCAAAAACGTCGATTTGGACAGTCTTGTGCGAGTCTCTTCCTAGACTTAGTAAACAGCCAATTTACAGTGCTAACATGCGTGCAGTCGCTACGGTAACGCAGTTTCCTTACAGTGGCCCCACTATTTTTTTCACAATCCCGAAATTTGGAAAAATCTTTATTCTGTGTAAGCCTGCACCTACTATATAAAACCCATAGTAGGCCTTTACCATTTCCACGAAACATCATGACGGCGCTATAGGGTCTACCAAAGTACAAAATGAATACAGCGTGTCATTATCTTCTAAATGCGAAGTCACTAACTAAATTAATCTTACACACTTCTAAAATTAAATTACACTTCAGCCATAAGTGTGCGCGAACGCACGCATGCATGCATATGCACAGTATCATCATTATTATTATATATACAAAGGCCGATCATTTCCTTTTTTCAATATTACACATATTCGCGTTCGTTGAATGCAGACCTTGAAAGCACTTGCAGCGAAACAGGTGTTTTTCTATGCGGGCCCAAATTACTTTTGTGCACTTGTCTACGTCAAGAATTAATTAGTCTCTAGATTGGAAAATTTGTTGGGCAAGTATAATAAGTAGGCCTAACTCCAGCACCGTAAGGAGGGTCTAGAAACACTGTACGGGGTACCGTACAATATCACAAACACCACATTGGACTACCTAGTTCAAATAATTTTTTCATGTACAACTTATTTGCATTCTACTGTAGGGTTGAGGTGTCGGTTTGGCTATGCAAATCACGAGTGAAAAAGTAATCCCAAACAATTTATTTCACCAGTTAACCAACAAAGTAACAATTGAAAAAAGTTAATTTAAACTATTTACAATATGCCGACTCTGATACAGCCGACTACTTGGAGCAATTTAGCATAGGCTAAACTTAACTCAAATTTAGCTACGTCACCTCATAGGTCTTACGTATGCGCTTAACCAAGTTTGAAGCTCAAGTTTTGACCGAATAATAGGCCTATAAACAGGCACATGCTTACGCTAACTGTACGTAATGACTCGTGTACATATGGGTTACGGGTTACGTTGTAACCAATGTCGTAATGCCAATTCCCATTGATCAGCGAAGTTAAGCGACATTGGGTCGAATAGTAGTTGGATGGTCACTATGTAGTGATCCGTGGTTCGGATTCCACGTTAAGCTGTAGGTCCCCTCCGTCATATGACCAGATGTTGAGGAGGTTAAACAACCCCGTCATTAATTATGCGTTACTGTATGGTACCGCAATCTGCAAAACTCTGAGACTTTCCTCTGCCCTATATATATGGTAGGTGCATAATTCGAACATGGGGGGCTGAAGCCGAAGCCTTTAGAAAATCACGAAGCCGAATCTTATAGAACCGGGGCCGGAAGACGAGTTCCATAGTTAACCTATTCTAAATTAGTATAGGTTAACTATTTTTGGTTATTAGTATTACTAATAATAAAAAATAAAACCCCTCAAACTATACAAATAACCAAGTCTCGAAGCCGGCCATTTTCAAATTCTCGAAGCCGAAGCCTACAAAAGCCGGCTTCAGCCCCGTGTCTAACACTGCATATATGTCCTATGCATTTATTAAGCTGGTCAAACAGTTTTTATTTTGTGTTCCTGGATTGCTTCATCGTTTAAACCAGTGGCTTCACAATCACGATCTAAATTATGCATTTAAGAAATACAGGTTAAATATTTTTTTATGTAACAGAATTTTAACTTTTTTCTTTGTAGAGTTTCTCTGATTCATATTTAATTGTGGAATTAATTACTAAGGTATAATTTAAATTATAAGCAATTATTAAAACATTTTCTTTGACTATTTTCAGTTCAAAATGTTTTTTTTTTTTTTTACGCAGGAAGGAGGGACCAAGGGCGAAAGCCCGCAAAGACGCTCCTCCCCCCCCAAACAAAAGGAGAGAGCCAAAATCAAGGTCCAGAATATCAGAATGCCACCAGAATATCTAAACTAAACTAAAACAGTGCCAATTATTATTAACCTGTTAAATGGAAGAAATTACGGAAGTGCGAGGTAAGAAAAAGTGTCAATTTTAGAACTAAATTTTAGTTCAATTAGAATTCTTTATCTCAACTGTAGCTGTTCTCGGATATTTTATTTACCAACAATAAGAAATGTAGACAATAATTTGGCCATTTTAATCCATTCATACCTTATGGTACGTAAACATATATGAACGTTAACCTGTATGCACGGTATCTTCACTCTTACGAAATAGTAATTTAGAGATGATTTTTGCACCAAATTTTTCAACCCTTCAATACTCGTAATCAATTTTACTGAAAATCTATTAATTTAGACTGAACTAAAATTAAACTTTGCCGAGGAAACTCGTTAATTTATAAAACCTATCAGTCAAATTCGTAGATAGTTAAGCCAAATTATAAATAACTGTTAATTTGACTAAAAATTATATCGAAAGGTTTGTGTGACATTCAACTTTTTATCTCAGAGACAAGTTTTTTTTTTAATGAATTTTGGTATTAACTGTGCCTGTATTTATTACCCGTGTGTGTTTTTAGGGGTAGTTGTGTTTAAGCCTCCTTCGTAACAGTAAAGGTCATATGACAGAGGAGAGCCACGTACGACGGCTTTACGTGGAATCCGAAATGCGGATCGCGACATAATCTGGACGCGCAGGACGGTCCTCGATCCAACCACAACCCAGGCCCAATGTCGCTTAACTTCGCTGATCGACAGGAAGCGGTGTTGCGACAATGGCCACGACGTAGCTCTGTGTAGGGCGTGGAAGAAAGTTTGCCGAAAAAATAAAATTTCAAACTTTTGAGGTTTGTTTATAAAATACTAATATTGGCTTTACTAATAAGTAATCTTTGGGAGGATTTTTAGAAATTTCTATTTTTTTTTTCAAAACTAGGCTCATGTAGCCTCTGAGTATGTGAGTACTTTATGTAATGTCCTGGTTTATGTACCCTAATAGTCTGTGTGCAGTCTAATGAAGGACCCAACCTATGCAACCAAGGCCTACATAAATATTCCGAGAAAGGAGCGCACTGCCACTAATGTGATCCCATTTGCCTGATTTTTCCAGTTGCTAAATTTTAATTATTTCTCCAAAGAATCGAACATTACTATCTTTGCTTGCATAAACTTAGCCAATATCCGAACGACTTTCGAATTTAAATGAAGAGGCATCCATTCTTTTCATAAGAATTCCAAGAGGCAATTGACTGGAACCCATACAGTATACAGGCAAAATCTACGTGCTCAGGCTTCTTATTATAGGTCTCAATAGTAATAATCACCAATAAATTTACATAGAGTAAACGTTCTAGGGTGTTCTGTCTCGAGAAAAGGCAATGACAGAATTATTAAAAGAGTAGCGCGCTGTCACACAGTTCTGTGCCACCACACAAGCTGTGATTAGCCAATTTCATGTACCTACTTACAAACATTATCGTAACTAATAAGCTAATGTAGGCCTAGGCACTAATTTAGGAAGTATATCTTGACGCCTCTGGCTTTTGAAAACGAAAACGGGATAGTCCCATTGTCCCGTGCATAGGCTTGAGTCCAGGGCTCCAGGCTACACCTAATGATTATATTGTTCCAATTTTAAAATTTTCAATAGGCTCCAAGAATATAAATATTTCAGAGATACGATATCTTTAAACAATGTTAACGAAATGAACAAGATAGCGATGGTTCAGGGGTCAAGGTAGGTCACGCCTCGTGGCATGGCGGTACCAAGCAGCAAGCAGGGGTGAAGGACTTCTTTTAAGAAGCTTCTTTTTATAGTAAACTTTCTCTTGCTAGTTCACACACACATACACGTCGCTACAATTACAAAATACCACCTTACTTAAATAACAAAAAGGTTCCCATATAAACCTACATACATTTAATTAAAAAGGTTGTGTGTATATACCGTACAAGAACGTTTAGGACTTGCATGAAAATTCAAAATAGAATAGGTCAATAGTAGACTACTTAATTACCAAAAGCCTATTAAGTCTACCAGTAATGTGGGGTAACCTACTTGAAATTAATTAACGTACTTAAGAAAATATGACTAAGTACTTTTTGTACAGAGTAGGCCTACTTCATACAAAACTAGTTTACAATGAACGTACAGTATGCCATAACTTTCATCATTAGGCCTATATAAACATACTAAGATTGCGTGCATCAGTAACATCAGTGTGTCATGTGTGGCCTATTAAACAGTGAAATTAAACGGGCCTAATTAAATATTCATATGACCTACTTATACCTAGTACCGCACCTAGAAACAAAATAACTGAGTCGAAGCCTAGACCTAATTCAAGCCTACTGCTTTGTGGTCAAGTTTTATTGCATGTAGGCCCTAATTGTCAAGGAATACAAATTTTAAACATGCACAAAATCACACACATGAAACCAATGTCAACTTTGTATTTTAATGAAAATAAAAAAACAAAAAAAATAAGTGAAAATTTTGCAACCGAGAATATTGAACTTCACTAAATATTCTACAGTAAGAATTCAGAACTGACCCTCAAATTGAACGTACATAGTTTTACTTCATATCTTACCGGCTATCATATCAAACTAGGTTCTCGGTCCCCGTATGAGGGACATTCAAAATACGTACAGAATCAATGAAGGGTTTCAAGCAAGTTAAATGAAGCCTTTATGTTCATGGAGCTTTAAGGCGAATTTGCAGTGGAGTGAAAGAGCCGCTTACGGCCTATATCAACTCGCTAATATATATATCACACCTGACCATACATGAAAGACTTTCTTCGAGATGTCAAATACCTGAAGTTAATCAGTTATTATCTCACCCTATGATAGTTACAATAATTAGTTAGGCCTATGATACCGCCTCAATTAATTTTAATTAATATCTTGTACCGGCCTGGGAAAATTAAGGCTTATCCTACTTGTTATTCGCGTCACGAATTACTTTTAAGATATTTTAAGCATTAATTATATCATTAAGTTAAGGGCATAGGCCTAATGCCCTGCCTGCAGATAAAAATGTTACAACGAACGCTAGTTCAAAAGGCATATTTACTTTATTTATGAGCCTACCATTGTTCAATTAAAATAATGCCTTAATGAAAGCTCTGCATCCAGCATTTTAATTATTTATTCTCTTCTAATATAAGCTTCAGAGATTAAGCCTAGGATTTGGGCGATATGGCTCCCCATTTTAGGGCCAACTTCAATAAATTAGTTCTGTCGTGGTGTCTGTTGCTTGTGCATACAGGGCCACCAGCAAAAATAATTTTGCCCAAACTTTTTCTTCCTAAGAAAATTCCAGAGGTAGGTATCCGGCCTATATAAAAATAAACAGAAGCAACGTAACGCATAGTGATTTCACACCACTCTTGCCATTGCACTTTCTTTTTCAATATTAAATAACTCTTACCGAAGTTGAAACTGGAGTCAATCTGACAGAATCGAACGAGTTGCACCACAATGTTCCTACAATTTTTTAAGTGTACTTTATTCAAATAAATTTCCGGCTATTTAGGATTTTGTTTCTTAACAGATCACTCTGAACTGCATATAAGAATTCGGTACGTGAAAAGGAATGTACTTCCAAAAAACTCTTTCTTTATTTTTGGGGGAAATTAGTTTTACAATATATCAAACGAAGCCGGAGACAGTAAGCCCAACGCACGCAAACGGACAACTTATGAATAGGAGCCAAGTACCAAATGCCTTGTAAACTGTCCCAAATTCGGTTTCAGGTCAGAAATTATTAAATATTTTAAAACAACGTTTAAATAACAATAAAAACGCAGATCATTTTTAAAGGGTAAATTTCGATTCAACAAATTTGCAGCAAAGGGTTCTAATCGCACACACCGTTTCGTGTCAACGTAGCACCAACCACACCTCCCACTTCGGTGTTCAAATGCACACTGGCCCGCCGTGAACAATTCAACAAACTAACAAACTTTAAGGCCTAGTACACACGCGTACATACGAATGTACACGCTTTCTCCTTCTAACCCAGTCAACATATGCAGCTGGTCCCCAGGCCCTACTATATGAAAATCTTCATATAACACTAAAAGTTATGTTGGCACTAAAGGCAAAGTAGTGCCATGAGGAAACTCACACGGTAAAAGAGACCAACGTTAGGAATAAGGAGGGAAGGAGAATCGAGTTCCACACAAATACTATGAATGAATATTGCAACTGTTGGGCATTTGATACGTCTGTGCACATGTGTTATATGCGTGTGTGAAAAGGAATAATGAAGCCTCTACCACATTAAGGAAAACAATAGTATGCATAACGCCCAACTCGGGTGTGTGTATATAAAACTATATATATATATATATATATATATAGAGAGAGAGAGAGAGAAAGAGAGAGAGAGAGAGAGAGAGAGAGAGCAATAAACTAAAACCAAATAAAAAAGAACGCGAATGAAATTTTAGGAAAGGTCATTTGATATCTTCATTTCAAAATGTGATACAAGAATCATGAGAATGTCACTAAATAGCATGCATACTCACATTCAACACAAACACGCACGCACGCACGCACACACACACACACATATATATATATATATACCCTTTCTCAAATGGGCTATTTATTAATTAAGGAAATTTTATTATTATTAAAGTTTATTAAGTAAATTTTCGAGTAACGTCATAAGAAAACAAATGGCATAATTTTTTTCTTTTTTTTTGCGGTGTCGTGTTTGGAATTATTTTGAAGAATTTAGTTATTCAGATTTTACAATATAAAACTAAATTAAAAAATCCTTCAGAAGAACTAGCTTAAAAATTCACTTTTAAATACTTTTTGCTCCTCAGCCCACACACGCAAAGAAGATGACTTATCGGCAGAAATATAGTCAGCCATTACGCATAAAAGCATATATATATATATATATATATATATATATCCGAATTAATTTAATCTAACCTAGCGCAACTTTTATTATAGCCCTTTTTTTGTGGTATTTAATGATTTTTAATAAAAAATAAATCTGAAACTATGGCCACACCGCCAATGTCGTTGCACGCACGTTCGTGTCGCTGTCGCGAGAAACTCGCCGTGCATCCCAAAGATTGTAGCCAACAACACACCACACACACACACCACACACACACATAATATATATATATATATATATATATATATATATATATAATCAATGTTTATGACACATATGTCAACAGTCAAAGGTGGAACAAAGGTTCAGTGTCTCTCACAAAGCAACGCTCCGCCCATAATTCCATTCAGGATAAGAGCGGCTAGCATCATCATTGCCAAGTACGTGAAGGGTCAACGTATGAACGAGGCTTCTGTGTGTGGTTGATGGCCAATAAAAGCAACAACACTCCGAGTTACCATAATCCAATGAATGGTCAAATTCCTAATCATTTCTTTGCTTGTGTCCTAAGTTTGCACTGCTGACACTCCTCTGTTTATATGTCTGGGCGCATGATTCATTAGGAGCAAGATGCACCGTGAGTTTGTGTTTCCTTCTCAAGGCAACACAAATGCACCTGTTCCAATCACAGGAACCACGCTTGCTCTACACAAACTTAACCAAGAACTCAGAATTTCTGCAATTTCAAACGTGCCATTTGTATTTACTTAATGCCTTTAAATTATTTCTGCTTAATACTACAAGTTTTCACTAAGTGTAATAAGTTTATATACAGGGTGATTGCAAATGATCTTCCCGATTTTAAACATTTATTATGTAAAAACTAACAAAGCTACAGCGAAAAGCAAGATACACAAATAAAGAAGAATTCAAAAAGTTTTCCCCAGAGCCCAGAGGAAGAAGTCGAGGGGGGAGTTAGATAGTGTGAACGAGCCGGCCAAGGAATGGGCCCCCCACGCCTGATCCAACGATTAGGCAATTGCTCATTTAGGAATGTTGTAACCTCAAAAGGATCAACAAAAGGAGCTCATATTGAACTTCAATAGCTTGTAAATAACATTTTTTGAGTTCTTCTTTATTTCTATATCTTGCTTTAAGCTGTAGCTTTGTTAGTTTTTTCATAATAAATGTTTAAAATCGGGGAAATAATTTGTAATCACCCGTTATATATATATATATATATATATATATATATATGTGTGTGTGTGTGTGTGTGTGTGTGTGTGTGTGTGTGTGTCCCTCACGAGTCATGCGTGGCTGGTTACGAGAGCAGGAGTTGAGCTGAAACTAAATCTTTCCTCCACCAAATTCCGCAAGTGAGGCGGGGTGCTGCAAAGGGGTCGATCCTGACCCATCGTTCGAACCCTCTAAAAGTATAAGGCAAGTATATATATATATATATACACACACACACTTTGGTTAACCTTGGTTTTACTTCCGCTCGAATTGTTCATTCTGACAAAGGTCAAGTTTGTCACTCCACCTTAGACCTACAATCTAACGTGGAATCCGAACCACGCCCCACCAGCAACCCAGCGTCTTTACCACTAGGCTACCCAGGGTAACCATTTATGTACTAACCAATTTCTTTTTTTTTTATTGTGTGGGAGGATGAACAGCTGGGTTTTGCTGCGCGCCGACTGCAGTCACCGGGTGTCGATCCCGGGGCCGATAGATTTGTAGTCAGCGACGCTAACCACTACACCACCGAAGCGTACAATATATACATATATACGTAGCCGGATTATCAAGGGGGCACAGTGGGCATTGTGCCCAGGGCCTACGAAGGTTTTAGGGCCTACGAAATTTGGGAAATATGTATTTTCACTGTGGTATGGCCTATGGAGTTTTATAGGCCAACAGAATAAATGAAATAATTCTATAAAGTTTGACAAGAGAGAAATAGATTATAGACATAAGACTAAGTGATTATAGACGTTAATTTAGTATCTATTTGCTTAGTGCTTAGACACCCGCCACACCTGACTGGCTTGAAACCAACTAAGATCTAATAAAAATCACAAAGGAATAAATAAACTCCACTTTAAGTTTATTTTCATAATGAATAACCGAATATATATGTTAGATATAACATGCAAAAACCGTGATAAAACACTCAGACTAACCTTAAATTATGGAGCTACTTACTTCGTAGCCTCTCAGCCTGTGTTAACAAATCCATTAGTTGCTTTGTTATCCACAACACAGCACGCACGGAGCTGGTGCGATGTTTGTTTATGGTACGTTTTATAATTAATTTAGTTAGCTATAGTGCTAAGAGAACAAGTACATTCACAAGGGAACAATTTGGGTCTAGTTAAAATAACACTTAATCCGGCCCTGCATATATATTGTACAGTAGTGCAACCACATTTTCATTGCACTTATTGCGCGAGCAGGTTTGTTTGTTTATGATGGTTATCACTCGGATGACCTTTTAATTTTATACGCACAATTTTCTTGGCTTACTTGAAGCTCAATTTTGATTTCGTATTTCAACGTTGATTTACCGTCAGCTTACAAGAGAAGCCTATTGCAAGGTAGCATAGAAACAATAGAAACCCTCGTATAAAGTTTATTTCACAAAATTGAAAAAAATTCACTCACAATGGAACATTAATTCAAAATAAGTTTACAGGAGTACACTTACAAATTTTTTGTTCAAAAAGTTAATTTAAATTTCAAAAGATATTTTCAATTACTTGGATTAAGTCTCAAAGGGTTTATAGAGTGGGGTTTTATATATGACCCAAGAAACAGCACTTAATTCAAATTCCTTAAAATAAAATATTAAAAAAAAAGTAAATTTGGTCTCAAAAGTTCCGCCGAGTTTCGCATATTTCTTTTCAGAAAAAATCCGCCAAATATTTTTTTCCAAAACTTTTCAAAAGTCCTGCACGAACTCCGCAGATTTCCTGGAAAAGAAAATTACCAAAGGTTGCTCAACAGAAACATTTTAAAATCATTCTCGGAGATAAAAACAACAAACTCACTAAGCTCAAAATTTAGAATTCGGACATGTGAACAGAATTAAACTCTAAAAATTGCCGGACACTTTCGGGTGATATTTTCACAAAGTTCTTTCTTGCTGACTCTCACCCCATTTACAAATTGAGGTCTGAACCTTAATTTAAATTCTTGAATATGGTGTGAAACAATTAGATTTAAATTATTCGAACAACAGAGACACTTTAAAGTCGGTTTATAAAATCAATCTGCGTTACTTATTTTAGGAGTGAATTGCAACACTTCATCTTTGGAGAGGTAGGTCTACAACTGAAGTATCCCTCTAAATTACACCTTAAGATTAAAAAGAAGCTCCTCCATTTCAATATCTGAATGACCTATCAACCCATTTTCGCCATATAATATTATTCGTACATAAATTACTGAGCTCGGATCAATGAAAGAAAGCCACCTCCAAAAGTTTCTAGTAAACAATGCCACCCTAAAAAATGATCAAGTAAACAATGCCCCCCCCCCCCAAATCACTAAAGTAAAGAATGTAAGTAAAAACACCTTCATGAGGAATTGTTTATTTTATTATTGTATGCCCTTGATGACTGGTTAGGTAAAGTCATGATATTTTCATTTAAACTAACTAAAATATCACAACTTAACCAAACCTAAATAACCTACCTACCTACCTACCTAAATAACCTGCAGATCAATGAAAGAAAGCCACCCCCGACCCGTTTGGATGTGGCTTTCTTTCATTGATCCCTGAGCTCCTATTTGCTAATCTCAGTTTCATTATTTAAGCCCCGCCTTTCGAGGGAAAAAAACTAAACCAATATTTCCTCTCAGAGGGCCTCTCTCGATGTCTTGACAGATAATAAATTACACAGATCTCAAATGTTTATATTTGAAGCGCTGGAACTCCTGTTTCTCCTGTCACTGTCCTCCTTAGCTGATCCTTTTCCGTGGCTCATCTACCTTGTGAGAAGCCCAGCATGCTCTCAAAAAAAACTTCTCCCTCTGTTCTTCACAACACACGCAGTACATGCATTTTACACATTACACAATCTTTTCGAAATTAAAAAAAAATGGCATCGTGAGCGTCGGAGACCTTGATTTTGGCTCTCTCCTTCTTATATAGGAGGGTCATTTTTGCGGGTTCTCACCATTGGCCCCTCCTTCCTGCCTAAAAAAAAATTAATGACCAAACATAAATCTGTTCGTGGGATGTCAAACACTAGTTCGTTTTCTTGCCTCTCGAGTATCGAGTAACTTTTGTTCTCATTTATGTCCAGGTCTTCGTTTCAAAGAGTTAATTTTCACGTGAAATTAAAACCATTTCAAAATCACACCTTTATTTTATGATTTTTATTTATTTTTCGATATGAAATTTAAACATACAAGTTTGCCATTACAATATATATATATATATACAGGGTGATTACAAATTATCTCAATTTTAAACATTTATTATGAAAAAAGAAAAACATTTATTATGAATAAAGAAGAACTCAAAAAGTTTTATTTACAAGTTATTAAAGTTCAATATGAGCTCCTTTTGTGACTCCTTTTGAGGTTACAACATTCCTGAATGAGCAATTGCCTGATCGTTGGATCGGGCGTGGGAGGCTCATTCCTTGGCCGGCTGGTCGCCCGATCTAAACCCCTTTGACTTCTTCCTCTGAGGCTATGTAAAAAATGAATTTTTTGTTCCACCAATGGCAACAACTTTGGAATATTTGAAGGAAGGGATACGTGAAGCTGTTAGAAAATTTCAGTATGATATGCTACAAAATATATGGAGGGAACTAGAATACTGCTTTGATGTCTGCAGAGCCACAAAACGAGCTCATATTGAACTTTAATAGCTTGTAAATAAAACTTTTTGAGTTCTTCTTTATTTATATATCTTGCTTTTCGCTGTAGTTTTGTTAGTTTTTTCATAATAAATGTTTAAAATCGGGAAAATCATTTATAATCACCCTGTATATTACAGCAATCCCTCACTATAGCGCGGTTTCGATATTGCCCTGTTAATACTTTATGCCCATTGTTTACTTATAGCGCGCTATCCCCTGATATAGCTCTATTTGCACGATTTCGTTTTGTTAAAATAATAAAATAAATATGCGCTCACCTAATAAATATAACAAAAACGCATCGTAATTGCGCTTAAATTTAAGTTAAAACCAAATCAAACATTAATAACATACTGGATAATAAAAGCGCCGGTAACCTTCCACCTCTGCCACAGAAAAACCTGTCAGCACGCTTTAATCCCTTTTAAAGGCAAAACCTTCCACCTCTGCCAAAGAAAAACAAGTAAGTGTTGAGTCCACTCCTCCAACAGGAAGTCCAGACATGTTCTTCATTTGACGGATTCGATGTCCCTGAAGCTGCGTAACTCCCGATCTTATTTTGATACGTTCTTTTATACATTTTATATGCCATTTAATTTTCGCTAAATATGTCTTTGTAATAAAGTTGTCACTATTTACTATCTGTTTCCGTTCATCATTTAGTAATTAGGGATCAAATTAAAATCTTTTACATTTATTTATTTTTGCGAGGAACGAATTAAAGTTATTTACATTGATTTCTATGGGAATATTGATTTCACTTAGCGCTGTTTCGGTTAGCGCTTCGATTTCGCGGAACCAATTAAGAGCGCAAAGTGAGGGATTGGTGTGTGTGTGTATATATATTTTAGGAATAAAATAAAACAACTCACCAAGCAAAGTTTCGTACCTGAGAGGGTTTATGAACGAAACAAAGGCGGACATCACATATCTCACAGAAACTGCGAAAACTGCGAATACTGTATCGATAAGAAAGAGTTGCATATCGATGGTTTCAATCTACAAAGAGCGGATAGAACAGCGAGACGTGAAGGTGGCTATGCTATTTATGTACATGAGAGTCATATGACAGAAACGGTAATAAGTAAATCAAACAGTTTCGTGGAACTCCTAGCAGTGATAACAGAGAAACTAAACGTGTTAATGATTGTCATCTACAGACCTCCAAACACTCCAACTGAGTGTGTGTGTATATATATATATATATATATATATATATTTTTTTTTAGTTCAGGAAGAACCGATTCGCCTCTATTTAAAGGGCATATCTCAGCGGAAAAACAAAGAAAAAGTGAGAGGAAAGACAGAGGAAAAAGAAAGGGTGGAGGGGACAGTCGAAGTGGAAAAAGACCAAGGATGACAAGGACTGCAGGGTCGAGCCCCATCATCCTTGGGTGCTAGGGCCGGGAGGGCGCACGTGAAACCTCCAGGAACAAGCACGTACAAACGAGCACAAAGAGCACTCAAAAGCACGAGCTTAGAACCCCCTTGCGGGGTTATATATATATATGAGTGTATATATATACTGGGTGATCCAGATAAATGGGACCCATAAAAAAAAAAGCCAAATATTCTTAATATTTAATTCCTTTCATAAAAACTATATATCATTCGAAAGAGTAGAGTTACAAGTTTATTATGAAATATTTATTTTTTAAAAATGACTACTTTCAAATGTGCTCCATTAGTTGCCAAGCATTCCAGTGTTCTCGCTTATAAGTTCTGCATCACTTTTGCAAGAGTGTGCGATGGTATGGCCTGTATCTCATTTGTGATGGCGGCCTTCAATTCTTGCAAGGTCGTTGGGTTATTTCTGTAGACCCTACTCTTTAAATATCCCCAGAGATAATAATCTAAGGGAGAAAAATCCGGAGACCTTGCGGGCCATTCAACGTCTCCAAATCTTGAGATTAACTCGCCTGGAAACGTTTGACGCAAAACTGCCATGCAGTTCCTCGTGGTATAGCAGGTAGCTCCGTCTCGTTGGAACCAGTGGTTTTCTAGACAAAGATCTCTTAATTTAGGAATAAGGAAATCGGTCAACATTTTTTCGTAGCGATCACCATTTACAGTGACCGTGTTTCCGGTGGAATCCTCGAAAAAGTACGGCCCTATGATCTGAGATGCAGTAAGACCACACCAAACAGTTACACGCTGACTATGCAACGGGACTTCGGTAATATTCAATGGATTTTCTGTTGCCCAGAAACGACAATTTTGTTTGTTTACAGTTCCATTCAAGTGAAAATGGGCTTCGTCTGACATAATCAAAGTTGCTAGAAAATTGGTGGTGTCATTTACCTTCTGTTGGATCCATTGACAGAATTGTCGTCTTCGTGCGAAATCTCCATCGTTTAGTTGTTGCACTGTTTGAATTTTATATGGAGAGAGCATTAAATTTTGCTTGAAT
This sequence comes from Bathynomus jamesi, assembly GCA_023014485.1. Classification (NCBI taxonomy): domain Eukaryota; kingdom Metazoa; phylum Arthropoda; class Malacostraca; order Isopoda; family Cirolanidae; genus Bathynomus; species Bathynomus jamesi. The sequence continues at coordinate 93,553 of JAJOZX010002276.1, forward strand.
ATACGGTGTGTTGTTTCATATCCAACTCCTAACAGCTGAGAAGCACGTCTGATGCTTATGTTAGGATTATCCTGTACAATTTCATGAGTTCTGTTAATGATCTCGTCTATCCTTGCTGTGCGCACTCTTCCAGTTGGTTTTCTTTTTCTATTGCTGCCAGTTAGGGAAAAATTTCTGACACACCGACGGATTACTTTCTTAGAAGGTGATTTTGACATCTGAAAATTTGTCTTGAAAGATCTTTGAGCTGAAACTACACTTCTTCCATGCTCATAATATTGCTCAGTTATGAAACGCAGCTGTTCCACAGTCCATGCAGTCATCTTGAAGGGTTAGTTTTAACTAACACTTTTATTTTGTTTTGTATCTTATCTTGTCTTGTATTGTCAAAACCTATACAATCCTGTACAAACTTGTAACTATCCTCTTTCGAATGATGCGTATGATTTTATAAAAGGACTTATACTTTAAGAGTTACAGGGGTTTCTTTTGGGTCCCATTTCTCTGGATCACCCTTTATATATATATATATATATATATATATATATATATATATATATATATATATATATATATATATATATATATATATTACCAGGACAAAGGGGGGGGCACATGATGGTTCTAACAAACGAGTTTATGTTGACACAAGAGATAACAGAAAACACCAGAAAAAATGACGGATCAAGTAAAGATAATCCCTCCCAACAGAAAAAGGAGGGACTATCTTTACTTGATCATTTTTTGGGAGGGATCATCTTTACTTGGTAAAGTTGGTAATACCGCTTTACCGCAATACCGCAATACCGCTTTAATTAAAGTCTTTGGATCAAGTAAAGTTAAGCACTCCCAACCTTTTTTAGTTAGCTTTATAAGGCTTACTAACGAAAATATCGACCTAACCTAACCAATCGTCAAGGGCGTACAGTTGACCTAACGATTGGTTAGGTTAAGTCGTGATATTTTCGTTAGTTAGCCTTATAAAGCTAACTAAAAAAGGTTGGGGGTGCTTATCTTTACTTGATCCATTGTAATAAATGAATTTTAATAAATTTTGTTTTCAAATAAATCATTTTTTAAAAAAAGATTCTCTTAATTTTTATCCTTATGTCAGACTGCTTCACTTTACTTTACTTTCTGGGAGGGATTATCTTTACTTGGTTATTTTTGGGAGGGATTTGCTTTACTTGTGTGACCTGGGAGGGATTATCTTTACTTGATCCAAAATGACTACCTAGATTTGGTATTCACAAATAGCACGAACTTGATTGTTGATATGAAAATAACCCCAACTATTATCTCGGACCAAAACATAATTGAAATATCAACAAATATGGCAAAAACATTAAAAGATGATACCCATACTGAAGGAAGAAGCAAATTTGGGACTTTTAACTTAAACTCCAACACTATAAATTGGGAAGGAATCAGATCACACATGGCCTAAATACAGTGGAAAACAGTTTTCGAGAATAAAACAACCGAAGAAATGGTAACAATTTTAGGATCAAAGACGCTGGAAATTTTAGAAAAATATGCTCCGAAAGCACAGCCAAAAAGAAAGAGGACCTGGTTCGAGAGGTAAAGGCGAACATTTTTCCGCAAAAGAGAGTAGCGAAGTTAGTTAATTGCAGAGGTAACAACACCAGGAAAGTGATACAAGAAAAACTGGAGTATCGATAGGGCCATACAAACCCTGATTCAGGGCCATACAGAGAGGGAAGAGGAAAAGGCGGTAGAAGTAATAAAGGATAATCCAAAATACTTTTAAAGCTATGCGAAAAGAAAAACAAAAACGCCCGCCACTATCGGGCCCTTAAGGAAAGGAAATAATGAACTAACCGACGATCTAAAAGAAATATCTGCAACATTGAGAGCCCAGTATGAATCAGTCTTCAGTACTCCAAAAAAGTGACAAAGCGATACCTGACACAGATACTTTCTTCGAGGAGAAATTGTAAGGAGACTGTGTAACAGATTTTGATTTTAGCCAAGAAGATATAGCGCGAACTATAGACAAATAAAATTACACTCAGCTGCAGGTCCAGACATGTGGAACGCATTATTGATTGAAAACTGTAAAAATGAAATAGCCACACCCATATACTGGATATGTTGAAGATCCCTAGACTCTGGGGAAATACCGAGTATCTTGAAGAGAGCAAACATTGTCCCTATATATATATATATATATATATATATATATATTATATATATATATATATAAAGGAGGGGATAGCTCTCAAGCAAAAAACTATAGACCGGTGTCTCTGACGTCCCACCTCAGCAAAGTATTTGAAAGAATAGTTAGAGAGAAAATCTATGACTTCTTGGAGACACTGGAAAGACAACGAAATTCAGCACGGATTCCGATCAGGAAGATCATACCTATCACAACTTATAGAGCACTATAACAATATGCTAGACGCGATTGAAAGCAATGAAAACTACGCTGTTATATACACGGGTTTTGTTAAAGCTTTCGACAAATGTGATCATGGTATAATAGCACATAAAATGAAACAGATGGGAATAACAGGCAAAGTTGGAAAATGGATCTACAACTTCCTCAAATAACGTCTACAGGTCATTAAAATTCAAGGTATAACATCATCAGAAGCGAAAGTACCACAAGGAACATTATTGGCTCCGTTCCTTTTCATTATCATGCAAACAGATATAGACATTGAAGTAAACAGCAATAGTATAGTAACGTCTTTTGCAGATGATACAAAGATCAGCAGAAAAATCAGCGATGCAAAAGAGGTGGAGGCCTTGCAGAGGGACACAAACTGAATATGCAAATGGTCAGAAGAGAACAACGTGACATTTAACACCGAGAAATTCCAGCTCTTGAGATATGGTAGAAATGAGGAACTTAGACAGCATATTATGTCCCGAACAAACAGGAACTTCAGAGAAGCAGAAAAGCAATAGATTTAGGGGTTATAATGACCGATGATGCGAAATTCGAGACACAAAATCAGATAGCGATAAACAAAACGAGTCGCGGGACAGGTACTAAGAACCTTTAAAAGAAAGGACAAGACAGTAATGATTCCCCTGTTGAAAACACTGATCATACCAAAACTTGAATACTGCTCAATCTTGACGTCCCCATACAGGAAGGAAGAAATTAATAAACTAGAAGATATTCAGAGACATTTCAGAGCCAAGATCGATGGCTGCAAAGAACTCAACTACTGGGAAAGACTACATAAACTCAATCTGTACTCCCTGGAAAGAAAAAGAGAGAGGTACACCGTAATATATACATGGAAAATGAAAGAAAAAATGGTACCAAACCTCAAACTATCCCCAGTTACCAACCAAACAACAATGGAAAATAGAAAAGGCAGCATGTGTAGTGTTCCCAAATTAAAGGCCCGACAAGGGACCTCCTCAACACTAAAGGAAAATAGCTTGGGTGTTAGGGTGCCAAGACTTTTTAACCAGCTTCCAAAGAACCTCAGAAACGTGACAGGGGTCAAAGTTAAAGTCTTGAAAAGAAGACTAGATGCCTAGCTCAGGATGGTACCAGATGAACCGGGTGTACCTGGCATGTGCGTTGGAGAGCGCAAGAGAGCAAGTCGCTCCTCCACCAAGCCAGGCCTAGAGGCGGGGTCGCCAGCTTGTCCTTCGTGTGAAGAAAGACCAACGCACGGATTTGCTACGAGGTTACGAGGTATATATATATATATATATGTGTGTATGTATGTGTTGCAAATTGCATTTATGATTTGTGCATGAGGTTTTATATCCCATTATTTAGATTTGCGCATGAGCAAATAGTGTCAGAGTGTACGAGAATAATAATGATATAAGTATTCGATCTGCTTTACCCCCTCTTGTCTTTCATATTCCTTTGAATTTATTAAAGAAGCGGTTGTTCGCCCTTAACATAACCTTCAAACATTCTCTTTTTTTTTGTAGGTTTGCGGAATATAATAAGATTTTTGCCAACTTTCTCCAAATACAAGCTTTTCTTATACAAACCCCTTCTTTATAAGAGTGCTTCTCTCTCTCTGTGTGTCTGTTTGTCTCTCTCTCTCTCTCTCTCTCTCTCTCTCTCTCTCTCTCGTTTGCCGTATTAAAAAACCTTCGTAGAAATAGAGAAGAAGGAGGGAGACAAAGATCGTGATTGCCGACCGTAAGGCTTTCCCCTCGTACCTTTTTTTCAGTTCTAAGGGAACCGCAGCGCTACCTACCGCTTATCGCGTTAATTAAACACGCCCTTCAGTGGCCCTTTCACGAGGTTTGCTTGAAATGCAAACGTATGAAAGGCCATTTCTTCTTTTCTCGTTTTTTTGTTACTCTTTTTAATATTTGGTAAGGTTGTAAATACTCACACATGAGCAACAACATTTTAAAGTTCTTCGAATTGTGTAATACACTGTATTATATATATATATATATATATATATATAATGGGATGAATTTCACAAATTAAACACGTGAAATGAATGAATGATGCAAATCCACAAGGAAAAAGAAAGGCCTTGGAATCATTTTTCTTTTTCCTTGTGTGTTTGCATCATATATATATATATATATATATATATATATATATATTGTATATGGAAATGGCCTACATAGGTATTCTTTAGTTTTTAGTTATGTGAGACTTTCAAAGAATAATTAAAAATTAATGGATTAACTTCATGAAACTTGACACTCTTATTGTGAAAGGATGGAATTTTTTTTCCCGCTGGCACACGTCATGCTAAAAGTGACAACCCCTTTGCAAAATTACGTGACGAAAACCCAATCACTGCAATTTCTAATTATGGCTTTCCAGCGTTTCGGTAGAATGTAACAGATTTAAATTAATCGTTGCTTTTAGGGTTTTCATAACACGACGGTTGACCCAAATTTAAATATCTCCATCCTCTAAGAACAATCATGCCCTTTCCGATGGTGAACAGAGTTTGGTTTAATTTAGTTTTTAGCAAGTCCTCATACAACACATATACAGTTTTGGACTTTTTATACGAAACATTTTGCTAGCGAATCTTCTCTAACAGGGACCCCTACCTTCACGACTGTGATATCTTGCATGGCCTCCTCTGTCACCTGATCTCAATTCCTGTGATTTTTTTTGGGGGGCGGGGTGGAGGACAGGGGTCTTTAGAGAAAATTCTTGGACACTGGAAGCTCTAAAAACCCCGACGGAGCAGCAAATTCGTCCCATTCGTGCTACAAAAACATTGGTGGCTTTGATAAAAAATTACATTATTCGAATTTGTCACGTAATTTCGGAAAGTAGTGGTCACTTTGAGCATAGTGGGTGCCTGTAGAAAAACCTCCCAACTTTCACAATAAGTGTGACTAGTTTCGTGACTTTAATCCATTAATTTTTAATTATTCTTTGAAACTATTGAATAACCTATGGAATGACTCAAATGTCGATATAAAAAAATATTGTGAATGTAAATTTGTTTAAAACCAATTTGAAATCCCGATTAATAATGGCATACTAACAAAAATCTAGAATTAATGTCCATTACTATTGTTTACTAATTATTAATTTCTCGTGTGTAATCTAGTATTAAAAATACATTTCTTGAGATTGTTCAGTTCTTATCTCACATGCATAATATTGGTTTCTTTGTATGGTATTGGTGGTATAGTGCCTTCAATGGTGGCCTTGTATTTGTCATGTCAGTAGTGATAATTTAAGATTAATACATGTTTTAACTATTAATAATACTTATTTACTTATTTATTTATTTATTATTAATTAATAACAACTAGCTGTTTATTTTTAATAAGACCCCAGTAAAGCCAAAAGCTTAAATGCCAAATTAATTAAAATAAATAGTCGAGCTTCACAATTATTCATGTCATTGTAAATTGAAACGATTATATTTATTTTATTATTAATAAAGGCTATTCAATTCAATTCAGTTCAATTGTATTTATTTATTTTATTTCTTTTACAATAGCGTCTTCTTTTCGTGTTATTATTTTTTTCATTTGTTTCTCTCTCAGCCATACCGTTTTCCTTCGGGACATTCTGGTCATCTTTTCCTCCCATTATTCTCATTTTATTGCATTCATATTCGCATTTTCAATTTCTTTAAATACCACAAACAAGTTTACAATCTCCGTACATGAATGAGTCGCGCAGAAATTTGATGCCCGTAATTTGTTTCGCGTTCGAATACAAAAGATATTTTTCCTATCGTCTCAATTCATACAGTTAAAGTCGTGCATTTTTTTTTTTTACGAAAATTATACTTCTACGGATTTACAGAAACTAAGGCTAACAAAGACCCTAAGATCCACTCTAAGGTTAGCCCGAGAGAAAGGAAAGAGGAGGGGGTTAAAAGAGGAGAATAAGGGGTTAAATGAGTAGCAAAACCTATCATTCGTGGGTTAACATTCATTCAGAAAAAAGAAAGAAAGACTCACCATCGTCATCCGCCGGCCACTGCCGACAAGTTGGAAAAATAGTCGAAGAGAATAGGAGAGGGGTGAAAGATGAAAAGAAGTAAAATAAGAACGCTTACAAACCATGCAAACACAGTCTTAACTAACTGTCATACCATGCAAACTACAGACATGCAAGTAAAGAGAGTTACAGACATGCAAGTAAGGAGAGAAAAAAATAGTAGGTAGAGTATAACAGAAAGTGGGTTAGTTTACGCTACGAACTACATCTACGTTCGTGTTAGTCTAATTTTTTTTTTTTTAAATTTTATTGCTGGCATCACACGCTGGCATGTCACAAGCTGGCATTAATCGTCAATAGACTCATCCTCGACCACCACCCCCAGCGCTCCTATTGCTAATTGTTTTTTTATTTTAAACATCAATATTTTTAAAATGCCTATCTAAACGGTTCTTAAACATATTAACGCTGGTAGAGTTAACGACTGACGCGGGAAGATTATTCCATTTATCAACTACTTTAAACGTAAAGAAGTTTTTAGCGATATTAGTAATGAAACGTCTGCCACGCAACTTAAATCCGTTATTACGAGTATTGCTATTATCGAAAGTGAACAGTTTGTCAAAATTTACGCTATCGATTTTATTAACGATTTTGAAAACTTCAATAAGCTCCCCCTTTAATCTAGTTTCGAGTGAATGCAGGTCTAACTCTTTAATCCTATCTTCATAAGGCTTGTTGCGCAATGACGAATTAGTTTCGTGGCGCGACGTTGAACCCTTTCTAACCTGTCAATATCCTCACGCAAATACGGGCACGAAAACTGAACGGCATATTCTAAATGAGGCCTGACTAGGGACTTGTAAAGTGGCAATATAATATTCTTCGATTTAAATTCGAAATTACGCGCTATGAAGCCTAACATCCTATTGGCCTTTGCGCAAGACTCCAGGCACTGGTTCCTAACTTTTAAATCCTTAGATACGCGTACGCCTAAATCTACTTCCTCGTCAACGCTCGCTCTCTCTCTATCATCCATCGTGTACGTGTAATTATTGTTACGAGAACCTATATGCAAAACTTTACATTTGTCTACGTTAAATTGCATCTACCACTTATCCGTCCACTCCATAATCCTATTTACATCGTCTTGGAGCCTATTTCTATCGTCCTCGTAAACAGCCTCACCGCCTATTTTAGTATCGTCCGCGAATTTTGACACGTTACTAGTCAATCCTACATCTATGTCGTTAATATAGATTACGAATAGCAATGGGCTTAACACTGAACCCTGTGGGACACCACTACCTACAGTACATCCAACAACCCCGATTCACTACCATTAACAACGACCCTCTGTCGCCTAGCACGAAGCCATTCCTCTAACCAGTTAGCAACCTGAGCGCGTATACCGTGCGCTTTAACTTTCGCAATTAATCTTCTATGCGGAACTGTATCGAAAGCTTTTTTAAAATCTAAATAAATAACGTCATCCGCTATGCCTATCGTATTCGCACTATTTCGTTATAAAATTTTAACAAATTAGTTAAACAAGATCTGTGGCGTCGAAACCCATGCTGACTACTATTAATCAAATCTCGACTTTCTAAGTGATCGATGATACGATTCCTAACTACGGATTCCAAAAGTTTACCGACAATTGACGTTAAGCTAATGGGTCTATAATTGTTAAGTACTGTGCGGTCGCCTTTTTTAAAAATGGGCGAGACGTTAGCCAATTTGAAGTCTTCAGGAATAATCCCCGTTTCAAGTGACTGATTAAAAATCTTCGTTAAGGGGCCTACGATAACGTCTTTCAAATCTTTCAGATGTCTAGGATAAAACGCGTCAGGGCCTGGAGCCTTGCTAACTTTTAGCCTATCGCTATAATGCGCAATCTCACTCTCGTAAACAGTTATTTCATCCAAAATAGTCTCGCTGCTAAATGGAACGATATCGTCCACATCGGGGACATTATTGGCGTCTTCTACGGTAAAAACTGTCGCAAAAAAATTATTAAAAATACCCGCCATCGCCTGAGCGTCAGAAGCCAAAGCGCCATTAATATCCACGAGAGGGCCTATATTATCTTTAATCGGCTTACGATTAATGACGTATTCAAAAAGCTTTTTTGGATTATGTGTACTATCCGCAGCTATAAGTATCTCTAAATTACGCTTAGCATTCCTAACTGATCTTTTAACCTGACGTCTAAGCTCGATATATCTATTAAAGTTAGCTGCCGTGCCATTGCGCTTATTAAGTCTATACGCGCTGTTACGCTCGTTTATGAACTCGCCTATTTCCCTAGTTCACCACTTGGGCCTACCATGATTTTTAGCGCGCTTGGGCCTACGAGAAATAAACTCCCTTTCAATATTCATAAAACTTTCTTTAAACGCCTCCCAATGCAAATTTGTGTCATTACCCATAAATAAGTTATCCCAGTCCACTACTCTCATCCTATCCGCAAAACTATCAAAATTGGCTCTACGAAAATCAGGGACTTCTATTACGTTACTATCCTTAGTGTTTTCTATCAATAACTTAAACCTAAGAATTTGATGATCACTACATCCTAAACTCTCGCCTACTTCTAAACCTTCGACTATATTTTCGCCGTTCGTCATCACCACGTCTAAAATATTGTCACCGCGCGTTGGTTCGGTAGCCATCTGTCGTAAAAAATTATCTTCCATGAACTCAATCAATCTCAAACCCTCCTCATTATCAGTAAAAGTCTTGTAATTAACATTAGGGCAGTTAAAGTCTCAGTTATTATTCGTTTTTTGACCCAGTCACACCCAGCTGTAACAGCAATATATATTGACTAACCAACCAAAACTGAATAAGAAAATATATATATTATCGGGTCTTTTCCGTTTGACTGCCGCCACTGAAACATAATTAAACTTTGATTTTATTACTCAGAAAAGTCTGCAATGCTTTTTAGCAATACTTTGAAGAGATCTTCGTTCTGGTGTCGTCGACGCCAAAGGAACTCGCAGAGGTAGCCGTCGATCATGCCGCGATTGATGCCACAGTGCCTCTTGTTGCGTCGTTTAAGCACATTCCAAGTACTTTCAATCTGCTGTGTGTGAGCACCGGTAGCACGGTCGACAAAGTTTTCACTGTGGTTTACTGTGAAATGTTTGAAATTATAGCCAGGGATTGACTCAATATTAGCATATGCTTTCCACATGTCGCCCATGATCGTAGTCCCTGGAAGAATGTTGGCTTTAATGCAACCTTCCAGAGTTTCTCTATTCCTCCGGTCTACGGCATAGAGGAAAACTTCACATGTCTCCCTGCAAATTCCTCCGAACACCCATTGTTCTGGTAGCATTCTTCCTATGTTGTACTTTCGTTTTGCGTACACAGTTTCATCAATTTCTACTGTGCAGTTTGGGGCACCAATCTTGATTGGATTCTTCAGAATTTCATTTGCACAGACCTGAGAAAAGAAAGTAATAATATTAGGTTAAGTTAGGTTAGGTTAGGTTAGGTTACGTTCTTTGTATTAAAATATAATTACCTCTCTTAGATAATTATTGTAGTCCACGACGGTATTATGATTGAGGTTCATTTCTTCTTTGCAGAATTTCACGCTTGTGTATTCTTTTGTCCATGCATATATGAACTCAATTATTTTATTCAGAGGCAGAGTAGATCCTTCTAGCCATGTGTTCTTGCGCACGTTGATTTCGTTTCTGCAGGATCTCTTATGGCACCTCCACATACACCTCTTATAATCAATAGCCATTTCATGCTTTTTACTGCACAACTTCTTTTCCGGTATTATTCCATATTCTTGTAGAAACTTTATAGCAGATTCCGTACACTGTAGATTTTGCCAAAACCATTTTAAATTAAATTCTACAGCCATTTTGAGTGAATCCTGCAAAAAATACAAAAAGTTTAATTATGTTTCAATGGCGGCAGTCAAACGGAAAAGATCCATATTATCTTGTGCAAATTTGTATAAAATGTACTTTTTTATATAAAAAAAATATTTTCTACTTTCTAATATGTATGTATATAAATTTCGGTTAATTTGTTTATTTTGGCTACCTTTTTTGGAGATTTTCATTCAACTATAGGTTACTTTGTTTATTTTTGGCTACTTTTTCTTGATTTTGCCTACTTCTTTCTGTTACTCGTTAGTTTGGTGATTTTCGTTCTAGAACCATGACGTGTCAATCTTGTGAACTTGATTTTGAAGACCTAATCCGCCTTGTTGGCCTCGATGAAGATAGGGCTACACGCATAAGCAAATTAATCACAGTGAAAATTTTGTGGATCCCCAAGACCACACCATCCACACGCAAAACATTGAACGCTTGTGGAAGGATGTGAAATCGTGGGTTTTACGTGCTGGGAACAGACGCCCTCATTACCAAAAATATTTTGCACGATACTTGTTCCTGGCAGAACATCCTGACGATTCTACAGTTCTGCATCACTTCCTTACTGCAATTGCAGAACTATATCCTCCAAAATAAGGTGACTGGTTAGGTTAGGTTGTTAGGTTAGGTTAGGTTAAGTTAAGTTATGGTAGGTTAGGTTAGGTTGTGTTTAGCACGAATGCAAACTTTTCTGGTCGATTTTGAGATATTTTGCACGAATCTGCCATCCGTTTCCTGTGCAAATGCGTAGTTTTCGAGACGACGATATCTCGAAAACTACGCATTTGCACAGGAAACGGATGGCAGATTCGTGCAGAACACCTCAAAATTGACCAGAAAAGTTTGCTCTCATTATAAAAAGAGACTGGGTCAAAAAACGAATAATTACCAAAGTCTCCGACAATTATACTATTCAGATTATCAATAAAGTTACCAAGAAGTGAGTAAAATCTAGTATCGGTATCGAGGGGTTGAACGGGAGGTCTATAAACAACAACAAAATTAAAACTAATACTACGCGCCCTAACTTCAACGCATATCGCATTAATTGCTGCCGGAAAATCTATCTTAACCTCGATAGCCTTAAGGGAATTACGAATGTACAGCAAAACGCCGCCACCAAACCTATGTAACCTATCATTAGTAAAGAGTTTAAAACCCGGTATATCAAATTCCCCCAACAAGTCCCGAGTCACGGTATTTAACCACGTTTCAGTGATAGGAACTATATCGTAGTTGCCGGAATAAATTATCGCCTTAAATTCGTTTAATTTATTTCTAATACTACGCACGTTACAATGAAAGACGTTTAAGTTATTTTTTACCACAGACCCGCGTTTTAAACTATTTTTCACGTCGGGCCCGCGTTCCCCGGACCCACAACGTTTAAAGAAGGCTTCGACCTATACAGCTTTCGTACGTTTTCATCAATTAACCTACCTAGTCTAGCATTACCTATTTCATTAAAATGCACCCCCTCTTTTATAAAAAGGCTAGGATCACTGAATTCTGACCACAGCTTTACGAAGGGTACATTTTCCTCAGCACAAATCTCTTCTAATTTAGTATTCAAAAATATCGTTTTAGACGTAATCCTAAGACCCAAACCGTGCCTAGGGGTAATATCTAGAACTAAAGACCTATCTGACCTCGCCTTTAGGGACCTAATTAACCCCTTATATCTCCCCAAAAGGTCAGGCACTCTCGTATCGGGCCTATACGAGTCATTGCCCCCTACCATCGTCACCAACATCGAGTGACGGGAGGCAACGTCAATCCTATCCACTTCGTCTCTAACTCTGTCAACCCTGGCCCCTGGGAGACAGACCCTCCTCCTCTTGGTTGGATGCCGGTCAACGAACTCTGTATCCATATGGCGCACTAAAGAGTCCCCAATTAAAATAGTTTCCCCCTCATTCACGTCCCTTTCCAAATGGCCGAAAGGGTTCGAAACCTCGATAGGGGGGGGGATTCCTATGACCTAACGTACGCGGCCTAGCTCCACCCTTAACTTCTCTAAATCCCTCCCCATACCCCTTCCTCAACTCTATCCAACCTTCTCAATAAGCTACCTAAACTAGAAACTAGGTTACGCACCTCACCTTTCAAATTACTAACGTCTTCGACGTTAGTATTGGTTCGGCTTTCGTCAACCGTAGCCAACGATTTCCTCCCTTAAATCGCAAAAGAAACAAACTGATCTCTCGGTAATCGCCATAGGTCCGCCGTTATAATCTTTAAAATCCGTATACCACCGGTTTACCCAACACCTAAAACACGACGCTTTCTGCGACGGCATCGCGCAAGTTAAATTAGTTTATAACCGTCACAAGTTTGTTAAGTTAAGCCAGCACGCTATGAAAACTTCTAAATCGCTAAAAACCACTAATATTCAATTACTTAACTAAAACAATGTGAATATAAATGCAAGTATATAAAATTCAAAACTTTTCAAAAGTAAAATTATCAGCAATATGCTTCACTTTCAGTTTTTACATAAGTTGCAAATTATATGAGAATTTGGACCCATGACCATGTTATTTATTACTGTAATCGCTCAATACACACACACGGACAAATTTTTTCCATTTGGGTTGGAGTCACTCACGAGGGTTTGGTTTTATAGCCTTTTTTCCTGCCTTGTTACAAAATTTTCTCAGATGACTAGCGTATTTCGATTGAATATATACTGTACTTCAAAAATATAATGTCTATTTTCCCTATGAGTCCAAACTTTTAGGACACACACACACACACACACACACACATATATATATATATATATATATATATATATATATATATATATATATATATATATATAAACCCACAAGGGTTTACATCATATATATATATATATATATATTATTATATATATATATATATATATATATATATTAGGGTGTTTCATACTATAGGGTAAAATAAAAATGAGCTTGGAGTTTTAATCCACACGTTTCTCTGTATTCTAAAGAACAAGAAAACACGTTTGTGCAAGTTTGAACCAGATCGCGCTGCATTTAGAGGTCCCCAACTTTGACGACTTTTTGTCAGTTCATTTCTCGCCTGCCTGCAGTGAAGACGGTTTTCTTCGTCACTTGAGCGGTTCGTGTTGTATAGCCTATTGGACAACTATGGAGGTAATTATATATGCTACTAATTATCTCATTTTACTGTGGTATTGAAATTTATTATTATTTAATTTCTGTCATTTTACTGTGGTAGTGATATTTATTATTAATATTACATGAAATTAATTAGTCTGTTGCATATTGGACAACTAAGCTGGTAATTATTTATGATACTAATTAATGTAATTTTACTGCGGTATTGAAATTTATTTAATTAATGAATTGTCAAAGAGAACGTAGTGTACACGTATCAGTTTTATAAATAAAGAAAAGCAGTAACTGGGACTCGAACCAGTGTCATAGCCGTTTGGCGGCATCGCTCAAGTCGGCGTACACAGCACGCTATCCACTCCCTAGATGGTGTAGTGGATAGCGTGCTGTGTACGCCGACTTGAGCGATGCCGCCAAACGGCTATGACACTGGTTCGAGTCCCAGTTACTGCTTTTCTTTATTTAATTAATGAAATTAATTACGATGTGAAATTATTTCTGTGGAATTATTTAGTTTGTTTTCTTTTCCAGGTGTCTACCAGAGCGAAAACAGAAGTGTTTCTTATTGGCCAGACGGATGCGAACATCACATCAAGTGGCCTTCCAACTCAGTTGCAAGTACTCAAAAAGTACTTTTACCACCAAAAGGAGCAAAAATTTGGACTTACTAAATGCCTGAACCTGTGCCTGGATGCCTGTCTCATATTTTGGGAGAGAGCGAGAATCCCCATGATGCGTCGAGATTCGGCCTTGAGGAAGATGGAATCCCTTCTCAAGGAATACGACCGGCTTGTGAAGCACAAGTCACATAAAGCAGAGTCCTTCCGAGTGAAGGAGGCGATGTTCAAGAGGCAATAGCGAAGGAGATCATGGACATTGCTCATTCACAGGCTAAGGAAATGATGAAGAATTAGGAGGACATCCACTTTCTCGACATGCAGCGTGAAGATCCAAATTCCTGCAGCATGGGCCCTGTTGACATGAAGCTTCACTATAAGGAGATTAGGAAAAGGAAGAGGTTGGACAAGATTAAGGAACAACAGGAGAAGGCCAGGAAGGAACAAGGAGCTGCAGAAGATACGGGGGCTTTAGTGATTTCAACTTCGTCAGAGACTGACTCAGATGTCGTTGACCCAACCGTGGAAGTTTTTCCATCCTCCTCCAAGGGAAATACCAAGAAGCGACGCAGGAATCTGATCTCACAGGATGTGACGACTACCTACGATCGGCTGAATATTTCGTACCGCGATTCAGCTATGTCGTACGCTGCAGCGGCTAAATCACTAGGTTTTGACTTGGATGAACTGTCCATTTCTGCCAGTACCATGTACCGCACACGCAAGGCTCTCAGGAAGGTGGCTGCTGAAAGTTATCAATCCGACGAAGTTTGTCCTGGTCAGCCTCTTGTCTTGCATTGGGACGGTAAGCTCCTACCTGACAATGAGCAATGGAAGGAGAGCGTTGACCGGATCGCCGTCCTCGTCTCTGGCGACGGCAAGGAGAAGTTGCTCGGCGTTCCTAAGGTGACGTCCGGAACCGGCGAGAAGATAGCGCGAGTTTGCTTGGATTTGGTCAAGGAACACAGGATGGAAGAGCGCGTGCGGGGACTGTCTTTCGACACGACAGCGTCGAACACCGAGATTCATATCGGGGCCTGCGTCCTGATTGAGAAAGGTCTTGGCAGAGAACTCATGTACTTCCCCTGTCGGCATCACATCTATGAAGTCATCCTCAGCTCCGTCTTCAAGCGTGCATACGGCCCTTCAAGTGGCCCCGATATACCCGTTTTCAAGAGGTTTCAGGCACAATGGAAGTTCATCGACCGGTTGGACGTGCGGCCGTACGATTTTGCTCAAGTCAATGACTCTATGAGGGAACTGAGGGAGAAGTCAGTCCTGCTGGTGAGAGGGATGGTGAGCACGTCGCCGCATCAGCGCGATGACTACAAGGAACTGCTACAGTTGGTTCTCATCTTCCTGGGAGAAGCAAAAGTGGTGGATTTCCCTCTCAGAGCCCCTGGCGCTTACCATCACGCTCGATGGATGGCGATAGCCATCTACTCCTTGAAAGTAATTCTACTGAAGAAGCAGTTCAAGATGTCGAGTCACGAGTTGGAAGCTCTGACAGCCGTAGGTCTCTTCGTGTCCCTCGTCTACATCCGAGGTTGGACTCGTGCTGCAACCTCAAGCAAGGCTGCCGCAGTTGATCTGGAATTTCTGCGTGACGCGGAAGCCTTTGCCATGTCGGGATATTCGTGTGTTAACGCTGCGCAAGAAGCCATGTCTCGACACCTATGGTACATCTCTGAGACTCTTATTGCCATGGCGTTCTTCGACGCAGATGTGGCAGATGAAGAAAAGGCTCAGATGGTCGTCAGTTTGGGTAAGCCCGCATCGAAAAAGGAACTCAAGCGACCCCAAGGGAAGAACGTCAGGAATCTTCCCTCGAAACACCTGGCGGAGTTCGTGACAGGAAAGACGATGGCTTTCTTCCATGCATTCGACTTGGACACAGAATTCTTGAAAAAGCCAGTTGCCGAGTGGACTGAAGTAGAGGGCTTCAAGCAAGCAGCGGCAACTGTTAACAAAATCTCTGTCGTCAACGATCGGGCCGAAAGAGCCATCGCGCTCACCAAAGAGTTCAACTGTTCTCTGACGAAGAACGAAGAGCAGAAGCAGTATTTGCTCAAAACTGTGATGCAGCATAGGGCGAAATACCCGAATAAAACCAAGAAGGATTTCATGGACAAATGATTCGCAAGAAGTGGTTATGTTTTTTGTATCTTTGTGAAAATGTGTAGTGAAATGGTACTCGTTTGTTGAATAAAAATTCATTGACAGATTTTTGTTTAATTTTTTCCGTTTATGATCTGCCAGAGCATCAAACTGGGGACCCGTAAACTTTAAACTATTGAATTAATACTTCGGTTTATCAGTCTCCTCAGCAAATGGAACAAAGGGATCCATGTGGATTAAAATTTTTCCAAACTTTTAATTTATGAAACACCCTAATATATATACACGAGTCCCCCCCAAAATTGTGTGCCATGGAAATCATCATTTATTGTTGCTGTTGGAAGTAGCACGTTTTGACTTTGTTTTAATTTTTAGAGTATCAGAAGTTAGTTATGCATGGTCCTAAATTCGCAAGATAAGTTGGAGTTGGTGCTTCTCCATGTTTCTGGGTTAAGTCCTGGTGCTACATGGAATAAATTTTCAAGAAGACACCCAAAGAAGGAAATACTGTCACGTACGATGGTTTTAAGAAGTCTCGAAAGGCTAAAGAAGACTGGTTTAGTGATGGACAGATCTCGGTCTGGTCGCTCTAGAATGTTGACGGACAACGTTCTTGCGAGTTAATCCCAGTTTCCACCGATCCGTGCGTAAATTATCCCCAGAAGCGAGTCTCGCCAAAAGCTCCATGCTTCGGATTTTGAAGGGTCACAAACCACTACACCACTACACTTCGGTCTCGTTGTTCGATGTTAGTTTGACGAAAAAATTCAGCGATCGGTGCATTTAGAGAAGTCCATCTGAATGGCACTTTTGAATTTCTTTCTCTGAGGCCACTTAAAAAATGCTTTTTATAACAGTCACGCTCCAGCATTCGAAGACCTCAACGTTAACATCTGTAATGAATGTTCACACATCGATACAAAAGCTTTTCGAAACGTCGCTAGGTTTATCGCATATCGATTATCAATTTGCAAAGATCTGCAAGGAATGTACAGGGTAAGTCAAAAGTCTGGAAACATAGGAACTATGCTTTTCAATGCAAAAAAAAAAAAAAATATATATATATATATATATATATATATATATATATATATATATATATATATATATATATATATATATATATAGAAAAGCATAGTTCCTGTGTTTCCAGACTTTTGACTCACCCTGTAGTTTGAAAATTTAATCAGTAATGGTAATAAATAATTTCCATGTCACGGGACTTTTGATAACACACACACACACACACACACACATATATATATATATATATATATATATATATATATATATTAATATATATATATAAATAAAGGAGAACACAGCAAATGTGAACATTTACTGTGGGGTTTAAACCATGGGTTCCCAACCTGGGGTGAATTTCCTCCTCGGGGGGAAAGGGAGTTTCAAAGTATTATTTAATAATAAAATAATAATAAAATACGAAAATAATAATAATAATAATAATAAAATTTCCTTCAAAAGGAAGGATGAGTTCATAGTTCTCTAAACGGATTCTACTCTGCAAGTGGAATTCAAAGAACTGTCTCTTTCTGAATTCTGGATACGCAGTTTGCAGGAATATCCTCTCCTTTCTAAGGAAGCGATTTCAGTGTTTGTGGCTTTTCCGACAGCATGGGAATGCGAGGCTGCATTTAGCTAAATTGGTGTTATTAAAACGAAACTCAGAAATAGATTGAATGGAGAGCCGGATGCTCGAGTCTCTCTCAGCTGTACTGAGCTTCGTATTAACACGATTTAGTCGAAAGAAAACAAGCTCTCTCATTGATGTGTTTATTAATATTTTACTATCTATTTATATTATTTATAGCGTAAGATAAACTACTACTTCTGAAATGTATATCTTTTTAGTTTTTGTTTTGGGGTGGGGTGAATATTAGCCTGAAGGGTGCTAGGTGGGAACCGAGTAAAAAAGGTTAGGAATCTATGGTCGAGACGTTTCGGAAACAAACATACTGTATATTTGAAGCTTCCTTATTTAGGCAAGTACAGGGTGTTCGAAAAGTTCCGTCACCCCCCTACAAAATGTACATATTGTAATAATAATTTTATTTTTGTGTGATTAATTGTATTTATATGTGGTAGGTGTAATTTAACAAACAAGTCACTAGTAACAATTACTTTAATTACAGTAAATACAGTTACTAATTACAATTACTAATCAAGACTATCTGTGTGTGCACCATCAATTTCGTAACAACTGTGCGGTGTGAAAATCGACGCAGCATTGCTGGAGTGATTGCACCAAATGCATCTCGAACAGCGGTATGATTTCATGCCGAGATCTTTTGTCATGTGATCTCTCATTGTAATACTGTTTTGTTTGGTGGTGCAGCCTTATTGAATCTTGTGTGAAATCATTCTGGATATCATGCATCGTTTTGCCAGTATGTGACCTTTCATGAGCCCATGTGCTCATCACTATCCTTTCTTCTAGATTCTAGTGTAAGTAGACTGGTCTGCCATTGTTCACACAACTCTAATACCTGGAAAAGAAAAAAAAACGTCAATGAATCACATATAAATTCAATTAATCACACAAAAATAAAATTGGTATTACAATATATAAATTTTGTAGGGGGTGACGGGACTTTTCGACACCCTGTGCAATATTAAACTCGTTTCAGCCCTGAAAATCATCTTGAGTACCTCAAATTCACGCTGCGATTTTAAATACATTAACGTTAACCCTTCATCCATACAAAAAACTGTCAGACATATAGAAAGTTTACCAAAATACATAAAATCCTCCTTTGTTTACTTTTATTCGTGTGCAGGGTGCCAAGTTTTTTACGTAGCGCAAACCGTCCTACATCTCAAATAAAGGGTAGATAAACACACAAGCATTTCATATAGAACAATGCAGACCCGTTTCCAAACCAGAATTCTCATCCATATGTAACCATTCGGAACGGTACTCTCATCTTATATCTTTGGATAATTTGAAGATTCTTTCTAACAATTGATTCAATGTGGAAATTAAAATTCTGGAATCCCTTTATGTACACAACCTGAAACCAACACGTAATACATATCCTCAGTTATATTCCACGCAGTTTACCAATCAGCTTACTCCTCCGTTTCATAGACCTCAATTTATATATGTTACAAAAAATCTGCGAACTAGGGATTTCATGAAATCCCTAAAATGTTCAGGGATTTCATGTAAGGTTAAGTCGTGATATTTTCGTTAGTTTTAATGAAAATATCACGACTTAACCTAACCAATCGTCAAGAGCGTACAGTTGACCTAACCGGGCATTCAATAATTTTCTCGTAGGTTTAACGAAAATATCACGACTTAACCTTGTATGAAATTCCTGAACATTTTAGAGATTTCATGAAATCTCTAGTTACACAGATTCCCTGTAACATATACATCCCTCACTACTTTATTTTGCCAATAACTGACAGGTGAGCCTAGATCGTTTTAATTATGTGATGAAGTTGATGTTATTCTTTGTAAATTTTAGATTTAAAATTTTTACCATTACTTCTTGTCTTCGTGCAATATATACATGGGCGTCGATTGCGGGAAGACGCAGGGGACATGTCCCCCCCACTTTTTACAAAGGGGGAGACAACCTACCAGTTGTCCCTCCCACTTTCGTGGATGAATTGCTATAAGTGCTAACTATTAATGGAACCTAATAAGACGTTATATGTCGTATTATGCAAATGTAATAGCAATATTATAAATTATTGTCATGAACACCAGTGTATATTTATCATGAAATTTAGCAGTCAATTTGCATTTTAATAATTGCACGTAGCATTTGTGTGTTCTTGGTCATTAAATACACGAAATGGAAATATATTAAATAAACGGTTTTATTACGTATCATTTTCAATATCAAAGTGTGATCAAAATGCAGTTTATTTGTTTTATATTTCACGAACATATTTTATCATCAGTTTATGTACAGGGTGTCCCGTAAGTCTGGACCCATAGGGAAAAATAATAAAATTACAAAATAGTCCAAAAATTTATTACATAATCTGTTCAAAGTGTCCGCCGTTGTGTCGCACACATAGTTGAAGACGCAATCTCCACTGCGACAGCACTTTCTGAATCACAGTCACAGAAATTTCTTGACACGCCTCCACAATGCGTGCTTTAAGGTGGAAAATGTTCTGAAGTTTGACCTCGTACACTTTGGCTTTCAAGTGGCCCCACAAATAAAAATCATAATAAAAAATAATAAAAATAATAATAATAAAATAATAATAACATAATAAAAAAATATTATAAATCCCTATGGGTCCAGACTTACGGGACACCCTGTACATCGACCTCTGTTGTCTACAGGTAATAAAAGATTTCGGTTAAACATGTGTGATATTATGTTACATGAAAGGTTAAATATTATAAATAATTTGTATTAAGTTTCTTATTTCTGCAAAAACAATGTTTAAATAAAGAAAGACATAAAATGATTAAATACAATTGAGTTTTTTTCAACATGCTGAGAAAAATACAAAAAACGGGTAAATGGTAAATTACGACATTGATATATTACACACGACAGCTACTCAGAGTATTGTTTGATTCGCTGTTTGAAGGCGAAGTGTCCTCCCTACTATTTTAGAGCAATCGACGCCTATAAATATATACTGTATATATACACAGCAGCGTAGCTAACCCTTTTTAATGTGTAAGCACCGAGGTTTGCAATGTCATTTCACACACTATTATATACGAGATACCACTAGAATATCTCTTGACAGCATTTAGTGTTAACTACAGTGTTGGAAATAATTTGTTTTTCACATTTAGATCTCAAAAAAATATTTTTAAATGTAAATTTACTTTTTTCCAAATCAATGTGTAAGCACAAACTTTTTTGCTTACGCTTTGCTACGCCCCTGATATATACTGTATATATATATATTGTTTCACTACTCCCACGTATCACATGCACATTTTCTGTCAAAGACAGATATTTTTTTTTCTTTATAAACCAAAGGAAATCTTTGAGAAAAAAGAGACTAATTTTATCCCCCACCTCCCTAAAATATTAAAACCACCATATTATTAATTGTTAATTAATTTTCAATTTAACGTCACTTTTACAGGCATAACTAATTTAAACTATTTTTACATAACTATTATATTATACTGTTTTATGAGGCTTAAATTCAAAGTTTAATTCTGCAATGTAAAAGTACACGTCTTATTATTACGTAAATATTAAGTTTCAGGGGTATAATGTTTTTGGACTCCTAATTGGCCGAAAGTTGGTGACGTAGGAAATACGTAACCAACTTAGAACGACCACCTAACTTAGTTGTAATCTTACCTAAATGTAAGAGTCATCCTGATTGATCCGAAATGTGAAATGGGTGGTCCCGAAACGATATTAACCTGTTATTATTATTATTATTTCTTCATTCATTTATTCTTTTCGGATTTGTATTTCTTCTTTCATGCATTGTTGGATACAAATTGCTTGAATTTTGAAAGACTAAAAATTCAATAAGAAACAATTATTTGTTTGAAAGATTTTTAAAATATTGAATTATCTCTTATTATTATTTCCTTTTTTATATATAGGAATAAAAGATTCGCTAAACATATACCGTAGGTTCGGGAATATTTAGATCTCGAGCTAGATCCAGATTTGAACGGGTATGGGAGGTTATCGAAGTATATACAAAAATGTATTTTATAAATTTTTAGCATTCTTAGTAAAATATAAGAGAAAAATGTATAAAATAATAAGATAAATATCATTAATAATTCCCCTGATGATAATACAGCATTTTTGGTTCCCTTTTAATTTTTAGAGTGTTATAATGAGTCTGAAATTAATTGGAAGAGTAAAAATTAAAAAATCTTTATTGAGATAAAATTTCTGAATACAAAATCTGTATTATTTGACACAAACATGTTAATAATTTTGTTTTAATGTTTTGTACCTTTAATTAATTAAAATCTGGTTTTATCTTTTCATAACATCAGAGTCCTTTGTTCTTTTAACGTAGATTTTAATTTACTAGATAAAAAATCCTATGCGGTAATTGAACGCTAAAGGAATCCCTTTGAACGATAAAGGAGTCACCTTACAATGAAATGTAAGCAGGAAGAAAAAAATTGCGATTAATCTGTACAATGAATTACCTCAAAACGAGACAAAAAACATTGCACTTAAGATGATTCGTATTCTCTCTCTCTCTCTCTCTCTCTCTCTCTCTCTCTATATATATATATATATATATATATACACAACACACACACACACTAATCAATCGATGCATTCATCGCTTTAGTAGAAAGATAAAAAAAATGGAAATTTTTTTTACATAGAGCATCATTCCGCCCATACTCCCATTTCAGGGTACGAGCAGCTCGCAGCAGCATTGCCAAGCAAATAGGGTGGGGTGGGGGGGTTCAATGTATTAACAAGTTTTCCATATGTACTGGGTGATCCAGATAAATGGGACCCATAAAAAAAAGCCAAATATTCTTAATATTTAATTCCTTTCATAAAAACTATATATCATTCGAAAGAGTAGAGTTACAAGTTTATTATGAAATATTTATTTTTTAAAATGACTCCATTCAAATGTGCTCCATTAGTTGCCAAGCATTCCAGTGTTCTCGCTTGTAAGTTCTGCATCACTTTTGCAAGAGTGTGCGGTGGTATGGCCTGTATCTCATTTGTGATGGCGGCCTTCAATTCTTGCAAGGTCGTTGGGTTATTTCTGTAGACCCTACTCTTTAAATATCCCCATAGATAATAATATAAGGGAGAAAAATCCGGAGACCTTGCGGGCCATTCAACGTCTCCAAATCTTGAGATTAACTCGCCTGGAAACGTTTGACGCAAAACTGCCATGCAGTTCCTCGTGGTATGGCAGGTAGCTCTGTCTTGTTGGAACCAGTGGTTTTCTAGACAAAGATCTCTTAATTTAGGAATAAGGAAATCGGTCAACATTTTTTCGTAGCGATCACCATTTACAGTGACCGTGTTTCCGGTGGAATCCTCGAAAAAGTACGGCCCTATGATCTGAGATGCAGTAAGACCACACCAAACAGTTACACGCTGACTATGCAACGGGACTTCGGTAATATTCAATGGATTTTCCGTTGCCCAGAAACGACAATTTTGTTTGTTTACAGTTCTATTCAAGTGAAAATGGGCTTCGTCTGACATAATCAAAGTTGCTAGAAAATTGGTGGTGTCATTTACCTTCTGTTGGATCCATTGACAGAATTGTCGTCTTCGTGCGAAATCTCCATCGTTTAGTTGTTGCACTGTTTGAATTTTATATGGAAAGAGCATTAAATTTTGCTTGAATATACGGTGTGTTGTTCCATATCCAACTCCTAACAGCTGAGAAGCACGTCTGATGCTTATGTTAGGATTATCCTGTACAATTTCATGAGTTCTGCTAATGATCTCGTCTGTCCTTGCTGTGCGCACTCTTCCAGTTGGTTTTCTTTTTAATGCTGCCAGTTAGGGAAAATTTCTGACACACCGACGGATTACTTTCTTAGAAGGTGATTTTGACATATGAAAATTTGTCTTGAAAGATCTTTGAGCTGAAACTACACTTCTTCCATGCTCATAATATTGCTCAGTTATGAAACGCAGCTGTTCCACAGTCCATGCAGTCATCTTGAAGGGTTAGTTTTAACTAACACTTTTATTTTGTTTTGTATCTTATCTTGTCTTGTATTGTCAAAACCTATACAATCCTGTACAAACTTGTAACTATCCTCTTTCGAATGATGCGTATGATTTTATAAAAGGACTTATACTTTAAGAGTTACAGGGGTTTCTTTTGGGTCCCATTTCTCTGGATCACCCTTTAGTAAGTTGAAGTTTAGTTCATCACCACTGAAAGCAACGATACTCCGTATTATCCCAATTCATAAAACGTCCAAATCCATATTTGTTTCCACGCAATTTTCGTTAGTTTGTATCGCAGATACCTCCAGTTATTATTAGTTCAGGTGCATGATTCTTCAGGAATGAAATGCCTCATAAGTTTGAGTTTCCTCCCCAAGGTGGTACAAATTTACCTGTATTAATCACAGTTACACTCGTATTACCTCAGGCTTGCTCTACGCAAAATGACGAGTTATAATTTGCAACAATTTCAACTTTCTCTTACTTCATTTTCAACTAACACACTAGAGACTCAAAAATTCCCTGTAGTTCCCCTGTGGATTATTATAATATTTACACTATTTTGGTTTGCTTAGAGACTCAAAAATTCCCTGTAGTTCCCTGTGGATTATTATAATATTTACACTATTTTGGTTTGCTTAGAGACTCAAAAATTCCCTGTAGTTCCCCTGTGGATTATTATAATATTTACACTATTTTGGTTTGCTTAGAGACTCAAAAATTCCCTGTAGTTCCCCTGTGGATTATTATAATATTTACACTATTTTGGTTTGCTTAGAGACTCAAAAATTCCCTGTAGTTCCCCTGTGGATTATTATAATATTTACACTATTTTGGTTCGCTTACTTTAATGTGTTATATTACAATATCGAAAGAAAACTACAGTATATTGCTATATAGTAAATAAAATTTTGTTCCAAACTACAACCATTAACGTTAAATAGTTTCAGCAAATAATAATACGAAGGACACCAAACAGCAACAGACGGTTACAGACCGGCTGGTCCCCACGAGGCTGTCTGTTTAAGAAGAAAGGTTAAAAGAAGTAAGAGAATTTAAAGACCAGTGAGAGTTTTAAAGCAAAGCAGAGAAAAGAGGTTGAGGTAGGGAAGAAATTAAAAAAAAACAAAGTAAAAATTTTAAAATATGGAGGAGGGAATCCAAGTGAAAATTCTACAATATTTCTATACGCTAACAAATGCTTTTAATTGGGGGTTTAAGGCAAGATAAGCATCTAGTTTCTTTTTAAAGGATTCGATCGAATGACAACTACGCTGGCTGGCAATCCATTCCACAAATTAACGAAATGATTGAAGAAAAGATGTTTAGCTTCATTAGAATTAAAATGTTTATCCACTAATTTCAAACCATTACCGCGAGTTCTATCTGCATTCTTGAAGGGGAACTATTTTTTCGCGTCGACATTATCAAAACCTTTAATCATTTTAAAAACCTGGATTAAATTTCCTCGAATTCGCCTTTTTACAAGTGAGAATAAATTTAACGTGTCTAAAGACTGTCCTGTCGTAAACATGGGGACCAGAACTGAACGCAGTATTCCAGGTGGGGCCGTACTAACGAATTATATAATGTTAGCAGTTTTCTCCGACTTAAATTCAAACGATCTACCAATAAATCCTAAGATTCTATTTGCTTTTCTGACCGCTTCGATACATTGCTTACTCGGTTTAAGAATGTCGGCAACAATAATACCTAAATGTTTCTCTTCCGCAACACCTGTTAGTGTCTTGTCGAGCATAAAATACTTTTCTTTAACATTGTTTCTACCGATATGCAACATTTTACATTTAGCTACATATATTAAAGTTCATTTGCCAAATTTCTGCCCACACGAGAGGAATTTATTAATATCTTCTTGAATCTGCAAACGTTCTGCCGCTGACTTTGTTCGTCCCCCAAGTTTGGTATCATTCGCAAATTTTGAAATTATACTCTTAATTCCTATGTGGATGTCATTCATTGTTATAAATAATAAAAATAAAATAAAGTAATAAAAATAATAAAAAGAACTGGTCCCAGAAGTGATCCCTAGTTACACTTTTTCAGTTGGACGTTTTGCCATTAATAACCACTTTGTTTACGTGCATTTAGCCAATTTTCGATCCATTTGAAAACATTACCATGAATTCCGTGAGAATGAAGTTTAGCTAATAATCTTTGTGTTTGTGTGGCACTTTATCAAACACTTTTTGAAAATCGAAATATATAATATCTTCCGTTTAATCTCGTCATACATATTTACAATATCATTAAAGAAATCGAGAAAATTAGTAAGACAAGCACGATTACGTCGTAAGCCGTGTTGAGAATCCTTAATTTATTAATTTCTAAGTGATTAACTATTTTGTCCAGAACGATCGTCTCCATATGCTTACCAACTACTGAGGTCAGGCTCATTGGACGATAATTTCCCGGAAGCGATTTGTCCCCTTTTTTAAATACTGGTGTAATGTTTGCGAGTTTCCAGTCGAGCGGAACTTCTCCAGACTGCAACGATTTATTAAATATATATGTGTGAGAGGGGAGACTTTTGCGCAGTACGCTTCTTTTAGTACCCACCCTCGGGCAGAGCTTATCTGGACTGGGAGTTTTATTAGGATTAATTTTACCTATGACCGAGAGTACTTCGCTTTCACTAATGGTAAAATCGCGAAGTTTCAAATGATCATCACTGAGTATGATTACGGGAACAGGAATGTTGGTCATGTTTTCGTTAATGAAGACGGAAGAGAAGAATTTACTTAAAACCTTCCGTCATTCGTAAGTCATCATAAATTTTTTCGTTGTTTTCGCCTATGAGTGGACCATTAGTCTGCGAAGCTACTTTTTTATTCCTAACATAATTATAAAATTCCTTCGGATTCGATTTAATTTGGCTCATAATTGCACTTACGTTTTCTAATAAGTTTTTTACTTCGCCTTCTCAACAGCTTGCAAGCAATGCAAAAAACTTCACTTTTTTCTACGTGAAGGTCAAAATATGATAATAAAACCCCACTCTAATAGACAGTTTATTTCCACAACAGTTTCGATGCCCACTGGCATCCTCTTCGGGTAGATACAGAAAAACGAATGAACCAAAAACAAGAGGGTAAACAGTCCAGGGACCATTTTGGTTCATTCGTTTTTCTGTACCCACCCGAAGAGGATGCCAGTGGGCATCGAAACTGTTGTGGAAATAAACTGTCTATTAGAGTGGGTTTTTATTATCATAGCTTGCAAGCATTTTCATCGGCATCGGACAAATTATTTGATTCTTTAAGTTTAAAATACGCGTTCCTTTTTAACGTTAAGCTACTTTTAATTTCAGCATTCCACCATTTAGGTTTAACAGACTTCGCCAGTCTCTTTTTACGTAATGGGACATTACTCGATTCTAAACGTTTAAAATAATTATGAATGGAATCCATGTGCCACTAACACAATCGTGCATCGTGCGATAGAGCTTCATCCCAATTATGAGTCGAAAGTTGCAGTTTCAGGTCATGAAATTTAGCTCTTTCAAAATCCAAAACGTATTCTATGCTCTCCGAATCACGGACATTAATTTTAATTTCAAATGTTATCTGCCTATGATCACTGGTGGAGAAGTAATCTCCTACAAAGATATCAATTAAGTCTAGGTCTGTACTTAAAACTAAATTTAGAATATTACCTTCTCCAGTAGGTTCCTTGATTATTTGAAAAGTGGAACTTTCGAGTAAACCCTCGTACAGTCGGTGATCGGAATTAGACTGTAAAGGAGAACCCCAATCCTTGCAAGGTAAATTAAGACCTCCCATAATTATCGCATCGTGTTCGCTACTTGCATAAAAATTAGTTCCTGAAGCCAATTATCACTATTGACAGTCTGAGAGGGCGGCTTGTATACTAAACCTATAATTAATTTCTTTCGTGAGTTGTCTTTGATTTCAACAAACGTCGCATTTATATTATCAATTTCTGCAATGTTTTTAATATGGATTTTAAGCGTGACCAAACGTATAGTACTGTACACCACCCCTTCTTTCTATTCTATCATTGTTAAACATCTCATAACCTGGGACATGATATTCTCTGAGGAAATCTCTACTCTCTGTGTTTAACCAGGATTCAGTAATTGCTACAACCTCGTATTTTTGGTCAAGGGCAATACTTAATGGGTCATCGAATTTAAATCTTAAACTTCGAGCATTAATATAAAATACATTTATAAAATCTTGAGTACTGTAGTAGAATCTCGAGGCTCTTCGAGGAGGCAATCGTTCACTGTGAGGAAAATTTATGTTAGGCCGTTCGCTTTCATAGGAGTTACGCCGTTTTTTGCCTGAAAAGTCATCGCAGAACCATACAACACTCTACCAAGTCGAGCTGCTCCCACGTCATTCAGATGAAGACCATCACGCAAAAATAAATCCTTTTTATTATAAAATTGACTCCACAGATCGACGAATTCAACATTTTCCTCTTGGCAAAGGGACAAGAATATTGGTGACAGGATAACTGCGTCCTGGTCAAGTGCGTCCCGGACAATTGCGTCCCGGTCATTGGCGTCCCTGGACAATTGCGTCCGGTTTTATTTCGTCCCGGACAATTGCGTCCCGGACAATTGCGCACTTCCCCAACTACTACATGAAGTTTATTTATTAGAGAAGTGAATAGAAAGTTCATTGTGACTTCACCTACGCAATTGTCCAGGGACGCCAATGACGAGGGACGAGTATGTTTGTTATTGTAATTTTGTATGGGATATAATGCCCGGTTAGATTAATTGAATGCCCAGTTAGGTCAACTGTATGCCCTTGACGATTGGTTAGGTTAAGTTGTGATATTTTCGTTAAAACTAACGAAACTAACTTTATCTTAAGTGGACGTAACCCATAAAATTTGACAATGATGTTGCTGATGATGGATAAAGTTTTAGAGAACAGTTTCGAACAGAACTTATGAACATATAACAAGTTTAATAGGTTAAAATGAAAAGTATATTTGAAATTCCGATACTAACTTTCTATTCACTTCTCTAATAAATAAACTTCATATAGTAGTTGGAGAAGTGCGCAATTGTCCGGGACGCAATTGTCCGGGACACAATTGTCCGGGACGCAATTGTCCGGGACGCAATTGCCCTAGTACCAAGAATATTATTTATGTAGGTAGCTCTGCTGAAAAAGTTGTCAGATCCTGCTATTCTTGGGAGAATTCCTGAAAAAATGAATTTATTAGTCCTATCCTTTAGAGTCCGCATCAGACATTTGTATTTATCTATTAGCTCCTCCGACCTGGAAATCTTAACATCGTTAGTCTCAACATGCACCATAAATATCGTACTATCATCAGCATCTTTACCAAACTCGTCTATGGAGTCCATGCTGTCGTCAACACGGGCTTCAGGATAGCAGTAGCTCCTCCTCCGAGTTGGGTTCCTGCTGCAGAACTCCTGCAATTGTCCTCGAATAATGAAATCGACAATTAGCCTAATTTCCTGCGTGTCATTCTGCTTTGGCTCTATAATAATAATAATAATAATAATAATATACAACCAATAAATAAAATACATGAAAAAAAAAAAAAATAAATAAAGTTGCACCTCATCCGGCTATAAAAGGATATACATTTCAGGTGAAAACGATATCATTGATAGTATATGTGTCACACTATTTAGTTCCCAATGAACTTTTCCAAAGATAAAGCTCAATATTATAGACATCTGTAGAATTGGGTTACACAACAAGGTTATGACCGGAAATGTGTAAAACAAAACACATTTCTTTACAGCAAGCTAAAGGCAAAACATAAGGAGATTTATAAACAATTCCTAGCAGAGAAAACTAACAACTCTGTTGCTGCCCTCAAGTTCCAAAAATATTCGCATTTTGATCACCCCTTCCGAATTCTCTTCGATGAGTTTAAAGGTGAATCTGTCTGTTTGTCCGCAGAAAACACTTTTGTTTCTCAACCGATTTCGACCAAACTTCGTATGGTCAGGGCCGTTTTACCCATTAGGCACAATAGGCAAAGTGCCTAGGGCCTACGAAAAAATTTGGGACCTAGAAATATTATTGACCAGAAAATAAAAGGAAAGAGCAAAATCAAAATTAATAGCTTTTTAATTAATTATCTCTACAGAATTTAATGTCTCAACTCTTAATAAGCTAAATAAAAAATGATAATTTTGTTTTAAATATAAAACATTTAAGTTAACAAAACTATATTAACTCTGCAGCTCTCTTTTATGGCAAAATCACGAATTACATCTTCAAATGTCATTCCCGGCAATAAATAATTTTCAATAGAAAGGAGTGCAAGAGAATAGTTTTTGTTGTCCTATGGTGGACCGAAGACAATTCTTTATACGTGGGGGGCAAGGCGGATGGGCCCACGAATGCAAGTGTGCCTAAGGCCTACGAAGGTCTTAAAACGGCCCTGCGTATGGTGGATGGGGGTGATGAATAATGAACGAAAATATGTGTGTGACCAGCCCCCAACCCCAACCAATTAGTGGCCAGAAGGCCCCAGCACCGCGATAAAACTAAAGAAAAGAATACAGCCATGAAAATCTTGAGCTTCACATTGTGTCAAGATTTGTGAAGCTTAAGATTTTCATGACTATAGATTTATTGATCAAATAAAATATGAAAACGGTGTTACACAATCTTCCAACTATTTTTAACAGAAAACAGAGGTAGGGGTAGGGGTTGTTGTTGTTTTTGGTTAGCCGATCAGCCCACCCTGATCGAGCAAACTGGCAGCACGCAGGTAACCGATCGCCCTCTCCGGAGTAGACCAGAGTGTTGTGTTCTGTGTTGTGCTAGAGCGGTACAGTATGTCAGAATGTGTTCAATTGTTTGTGGTGTGTCCTGGCACAGGTGGCAGGTGTCGTCTGTGGAGTTGTCTAGTCTGTGTTTACATGTCTAAGTTGGGGTGATGTCCACATTGGAATCATACTAGGTTAACTCGATCCAATCTGCTGAGGCTGGTCTCTGACCTGTCACTGGGTGGAGACTTCGCACCTAGGACCGCATTCGGACCGAGTCGTGTCAGTGCTTTGTGGGTTAAGTGTATGTGTATGTGTTTTCTGTACTATGTGATGTCTGTGGGGGGTGGTATGGAATGGAGTATTTGATTATAATGTCTCTTTGGTGTTACCTTAATGGTGCGAGGTGTTGGTGCATGATTGTACATGGAGTGGCAAGGGTGTTGTGGGTTAGTTGTCGCTGCTGCCATGAATTGTGTTCCCCTCATGTTTAAATGTTCCCTAACTTTCAGTATTTTTATTTCTGTGTGCAGGTGTTCTATTGGTGTTGAGTGCATCCTGTAATGATACGAAGTGCATTGTTTTGTATTGTCTGTAAAGTGTTTGTGTGTGTGTTTGAGATAATGGGTGGCCAGCATGGGCTAGCATAGTCAATAACTGAGCGAATATATTGTTTGTATATGAGTGATGTTGTTTTCTGCTGGTGTCCAAAGTTTGTGCCTGTTAGTACCCTAAGCGTGTTAAGTCTTGACGTACATTTGTTTTTAATGTCCCGAATGTGTTTTGCAAAAGATAATGATGTGTTGTATGTGACCCCCAAGTATTTTGGTCTTGTGAGTGTGTGGAATGTTGGTGTTATTTAGTGTAAGCTGTGGATTTATTTGGTGTTCTTTTGTGTTGCTTGTTAGCAAGGTGGTGGTTGATTTTGTGGGCGCTACTTTGAGTCTATTGTGTGTGAGCCAGTCTTGTATACTGTTTATGTATGCTTGTAGGTTATTTGTAGCGGTGTCGTTGTTGTTGTGGGTGGATGTTAGAGTGATGTCATCTGCATATGATAAGGTAAGCTTGTTATCTATGGGTGTTGGAATGTCATGCATATATAAGTTGAACAGTGTTGGTGAGAGAAAAGAGCCTTGAGGGACCCCGTTCGGAAAAAAGCTTGTTTTTGGACGACTTGCCATTAAATGTGATATGTGAGTATCTTCCTGAAAGATAGTTGCTCAGCCACCTTTTGGTGTTATTGTGCATGTTTGTGTTGATTATTTTGTTTATGAGAGGGAAGCGTGGGATAGCATCAAATGCTTTACTAATGTCTATTGTTGCTAATAGTGTACGTTGAGCTGGTCGTCTGGAGTTGATGCCATCCATGATGTGCTGCGTGAGGTTAGTGAGTAATGTCTTGGTTGAGTGGTGAGGTCTGAATCCATGTTGAGTAGGCGATAGTGGTATGTGTGGGTTGGTGATTTGTAAGATTAGTCTTTGTTACTTTGGAAGGTGTGCATAGTAAAGTAATGGGTCTATAGGAAGCTGGTTCTGTTGGATTTTTGTTTGGTTTGAATAGTGTAA
Organism: Bathynomus jamesi; assembly: GCA_023014485.1. Taxonomy (NCBI): domain Eukaryota; kingdom Metazoa; phylum Arthropoda; class Malacostraca; order Isopoda; family Cirolanidae; genus Bathynomus; species Bathynomus jamesi. Next base: position 125,690 of record JAJOZX010002276.1, read on the forward strand.
TAATTTCACCTTGTTTCTATATGTTAGAAATAATACAGTGTTGGTATGAATATGTGCTGATGTTTGTGAGAGCTAGTATTCCCTGTGGGCCCAAGTGTTTAAGGTGTATGTTAGATATGTTGTCTGGTCCAGTAGCCCTCGAATTCTTAATGTTTTTGATGACCTTGGTGGTCTGGTGGGTATTGAAGGGTGTAATGGTCGTCTCGAGTCTGTAGGTTTTCTTGTTTCTGGGTAGGGGTAGGGGGGATTATGCACCAAAGGGGGTGTGGAGGGGGGTTATGGGGGAGGGTTAATGGGGAAGGGAGTTGTGGTAATGAGGAGGGGGTTAGCCCCAAGTTGCATAAAGGGGGTGAAGAGGGTTTGGGGGAAGAGGGAGAATGACCTCCCACCAAAAGGGTAACCCTAACTTTTGAGCTTCGCATTCTGAGCCAGTGGGTTAAAAATTCGTGAAGCTATATTTAAAATAATATTTTTGTCTTCATCTCGGTACTCTGCGAACGTGCCCTCGCCGTGGGCGAGTTTGCAAAGCACAAGCCCCCCGTAGGGTAGGGAGCCGAAGACTGCTTGTAATAATAATAATAATAATAATAAAACAAGGATAAGCAATCAGCCGGATATAAGAGAACCCTGTCTGTTCGGTGGTCGCGGCTAAACTCATGGAAAACCCAAAGACTGTATTAAGTCCCCCATTGTATTCCATAACCCAATTCGGGGATATAGTTTATTTAAAGAGAAAAATGAATCGGCAAACTTGTCAGTAAAAGAAGAACTTCTGTAGAGGCCAGTAGTATGACCGCAAAATCGTAGAGTGCAGAGCAATTGCAATGTTGATCAAATGTTGCAAGGTACCAACCCCCTTCCCCCAATGCCAAACCCTCAACTTCCAAGGTGCCGAAAAAAAGGGGGAATTCCCCCAGCAAGCTGGAGGAGTCCACCTAACCTAAGAGACTTTCGGGAAAGGTGGGACGGCCTCACCCCCCAAAGGGGTATACCTAACCTAAGAGGGAGAGGAAGACAAAGCATCTTCTCACCTGGGCTTCCAGGTGCATAATGGAAGTTCAGGGTAGCATCACCGGGCTTAGAATTGTGTTTCAGCTAGTTGGCGTAGAAGCCAGTGCCCACCAGGCATATCAGCCAATTGGCATATTACCTACACACGCACCCAGTGGCGGTTCCTCATATGGGCAATATGGGCAGCCGCACAGGGCGGCATTTGTGGAGGGGCGGCATGAGCGCCTGCAAAAAAAATAAAAATAAAAATAAGAATAAATAAATAAAGAAATAAATAAAAATAAAAAATAAAATAAAATAAATAAAAGATCAATGACTTTGCATCAAGGAAGGTAGAAGAGTCAGGCTTTAGATGGCAGTTGTGCTGTGGTGCAATTTATTTTGTTTCTTGTTCAAAGTGTAGCATAATAATTACCCTCTCTTAAGTGTCTTATTCTATTTATGTGATAGAGCATTTGTACAATTTAGAAATTTGATTCTCTAGTTTATTTATGGCAGTTGTGCAATTTAATTTGTATTTTTCCTGTTCATAGTATCATAATTACATTCTCTTAAGTGAGTTATTCTATTTACGTGATGAAGGATTTGTAAAATTCAGAAATTTGAGTCTTTGTTTTGGTTCTGAAGTTCCAACAATTAGTCCAATAAAAAGTTATTTTGTGAAAGAGTTATGTCTGTCCTTTATTTTGGGGGGATTCGAATGTGTGTGTGTTGGCGAACAGGGGGGGGGCGCTGAAGGTGAGGTTCGCCCAGGGCGTCATGTAAGCTAGGACCGCCACTGCACGCACCAACTATATATATATACACACACACACGTGCATAGATTCCCTATTATCTCAAACACACACCGACTATATATATATATATATATATACACACACACACACATAGATCCTGAGCAGCCATTTGATCTAAAAACGTACACAAACACACTTCCAGACTATATATATATACGCTCATAGATTCCCTATTATCACACACACACACACACAATGCACAATTACGAACACAGTTAGGTAGACCAGCCATGAGAGGATCCTAGGGTCTTTGTTGGTCTGAAACATTATATTATATATATATATATGTGTGTGTGTGTAATAATAGGGAATCTATGAGCGTATATATTATATATATATATATATATAAACAGTTGCATGTAAAGGTCAATATATGAACATGCCGAATAACTACCACACAAAAAGAATACACAACCACCGCCACAGAACCATAACCACCAATCATGGCTTTTACTTACTAGATTCTGATAGACGAACAAGATCTCTAAATACGATCCAATAGACAAAACTATTAAGCATAAACAAATACGTTTATGTAGCCAGGTGGTAGACTGGCAAGGTCTAAAAAAAAAAAGGCAACGCTAATAGTTTTTCTCTTAAGCTTCTCATGATAGAAAACCACCACGAAGTCGATTTGACGTTTGGTAGGTGATCTTTTAAACAAAAAATCGACTATGATAAACTAAGTTTAATGCCAAAACAAATTTTCACCATAATATACAAATTTATCCTTAAACTATAACAAAAACCTTAATATAATTTTCAAAACAAAATAGAAATTAAATTAGGGCTAACTATTTCATTTTTCGCATTTATCCTCATCATGTTTAAAGATTAGAACGCGCTATTTAATTAATTTGTATAGATTTATTGGAGAGATGTTCTATAACTAATTTGTTGAAGCATGCCATTAAAATATTTTCTACCGTGATTTTACGATATAGTATTTAGAAGGTAATATATATATATATATATATATAATATATATATATATATATATATATAAGCACACCGGACAAAAAATTAGTCACCCCTAATAGCACCGATAGTAGGAAGTTCAAGGTCACACAGAGGGCGCTGATGTAGCATTGGTAAGTGACAAGTAGCGGTGACGTAGCACACAGGATCAGATCTGTTTCGTGAGGTGGTGAAGAACAAAGTGTGTGTTGGATATAGTCTGCAAAATGGGTCGTGAGGCAGACGTTACCAGTGGCAAAAAGGAGCCATCGTGTTTGGCAGAGCCCACGGACACAAAATGTCTGAAGTAGCCCAATTTTTTGGTGTGTCAACGCGTACTGTCCAGCGAGTTTACAAAGAGTGGTGTAGTTCGCAATCAACTGAAAATCGACGGCGTAACTGTGGCCGGAAAACAATTCTCGACAATAGGGACCGCCGCCATGTTTCTCGTCTAGTAACTGCAAATCGTTTTCAAACCAGAGAACAATTGCTCCAAGAAACCAATGAGGTTCTCCAGCGACCAATTTCCGAACGGACATTGCGACGAGAACTGCATGCGATGGACATCTGGAGCAGGGTACCACGGAAGAGGCCGCTGTTAACAGCAAGTCACAAATTGGCACGTTATAAATGGGCTCAGAGGCACAAAAACTGGACTGCGGCAGATTGGAAACGTGTAATTTGGTCCGATGAGTCCCGTTTTTGTTTGTTCTCCAATGATGGGAGGCGACGAGTACATCGCAGGTCCAATGAAGCCTTTAATCCTGAATGCGTCGAAGGTGTTGTTCAGGCTGGAGGTGGTTCCGTGATGTTCTGGGGATGTTTTTCGTACCACGAAATGGGCCCTCTCGTACCAGTGACGATGAATTTGAACCAGCAGGCGTACCTCCGCATACTAAAGTCGCCGGATTCGTGCGGTTATCAAGGCCAGAGGCATATATATATATATATATATATATATATGTGTGTGTGTTACAGTCAAAGTGTGTAACCAGCTATTTCACGTAATGGCTGAAACTTTTAGTCATTTCGCGAAATGGCTATTTCACTTGGTCATTTCGCGAAATGACTAAAATCTTCAACCATTACGCGAAATGGCTGAAATTCCATCTTGGTCATTTCGTAGAAGATTATTTGCCCGGTTAGGTCAACTGTATGCCCTTGACAATTGGTTAGGTTGTGTTGTGTTGTGTTATTTTCGTTTGTTTTAACGAAAATAACATGACTTAACCTAACCAATTGTGAAGGGCATACATTTGACCTAACCGGGCCTTCAATGGCGGACATCGGAATAACATTGAAGGCCCGGTTAGTAATTGAAAACCTCTATATTGAAAATTCAAATGTGTTCAAATGTGTATTTGAAGAGTGTTTCTCACTTATTTGAACAGACCTGTGGATGTATGTATGTTTTAGAAGATTTAGCTATTTCACGAAATGACTAAGGTGGAATTTCAGCTATTTCGAGTAATGGCTGAAGATTCTAGTCATTTCGCGAAATGACCAAGTGAAACAGACATTTCACGAAATGCCTAAAAGTTTCAGC
>JAJOZX010002276.1:135000-157500 GCA_023014485.1 Bathynomus jamesi
ATATTATATTAAATATTATAACTAAATTTATTTAAATTTTATTTTGTATTATAGTATACAAAAAAATTAAATATGTATTCTCAAAATAAACGTTATCATTTACTGTCCACCTACATTTGGTTCACCCTATATATATATATATATATATACACACACACACTGCCTTCTAAGCATTACTGTGGAAAATATTTTAACGGTATGCATTTTTAATTTATTGTTTTTAATTAAAAATAAAATTGCATATATTAAGCTGCGCAAACTGGCAACTAATCTTGTGGAATGCCTCGATATATGTATATATATACTTCCTTCTAAAGAAACTTTACATGCATCTGTTTATATACGGAATGTGCATTTATATATATATGGGCATGTTTCAGATAATTCTCCTTTAATGTTCAGATGAAATACACATAGAGAAATAATATTGGTATAATGACATCACTGATAAATGTAAGTATTATAATTGTTTTAGTTTAAAAATACTGAATTTTAGGGTTTGGGGAGAATTTAATGTAAATTAAATATGCTTGGTACTGCAATAATTCGAATTAATCTTCTCAAAAATGTTCAAATAACAGAATTAATTCAATGCATAGCGCAGTCTGGCAACTAAGCTTGTAGCCTACCTCGATGTATATATATATATATATATATATATATATACTGCGGAAAATATTTTAATGGCATGCTTCGACAAATTACTGTTTTAGAACATCTCTCCAATAAATATATACAAATTAATTAAATATCGCGTTCTAATCTTTAAACATGATGGGGATAAATGCGAAAAATGAAATAGTTAGTCCTAATTTAATTTCTATTTTGTTTTAAAAATTATATTAAGTTTTTTATGGATAGTTTGAGGATAAATTTGTATATTATGGTGAAAATTTGTTTTGGCATTAAACTTAGTTTATCATATTCGATTTTTTGTCTCGTCGGACGAAACCAATTTGACGTTTGGTAGGTGTGGCTAAAATTAGCCATTTGGGCTAATTTCAGATGTGGCTGGCTAAAAAAATTATAAGGACTAGCCACTCGTTTTTTGGGCTATTTTTGGCTAATTTCAGTTTATTTACCATATAAATTTTTAGCTTATAAAAAATTAACTTTTTCTACAAAATTTTGAGTCTATTTGTCTACGCTTTTCAGAAAATAATGTATTCAATGTTTGCTATCAGTGTTGTCTTTTTAGTCTTTTTCAAACCAGATTTGGTTTAAAAAATTCAGGTCCTCGGGCCGCCTCCAGTCATCTCTAGTGGCAACTGGCAACTTAAAAGTTATCAAACAGTGGTGCCAGATTGGGCTACAAGTAGCGGATTACGTTACTTTTTAGGGCTGCACGCTACTAGTTTTAAGATTTGGGCTACCCGCTACTTTTTGGGCTACTTGAATAATTTTGCGGGCTACAATACGCAACTTTTTTATTCGGAATTTTCTGTTCAAAATTCAGAATGCGTGCCAGGTCGGTTGCACATCCAATATTTTCCATTATGCACACTATATTTATATACACTATGATGCAATATACCTTTGAGAACGTAACTGAACGTTTTTCGACAAGCGCAATCTGTGTATGATGGTCAGTAAATTCTGCGCATGTTACGTAACTGAACTGTCTGAACATGTTTAAGACATGTAGATTCTGCCGCCTGCCCATACCAAATGCCATTTAGTTTATCATAGAAACTGGTTGAGTGTGCACGTCTCTACCAATTTTTAATAAAAGTATTTAGCATTATAAGGATGTCATCAATATTTATTAGAAGGTAAGTCTTCAATTATTTACTCATTTTATATTTCTTATTTTTATTTTATCATTTAAAAGTAAGTATACATTATGCAATCGATTTAAAGAAAAAAATTCACATTTTGCATATACAGTATATATATATATATATATATATATATATATATATATATATATATATATATATATATAAATTATATATAATATATAGTTTATAGATTGATATAGAGGACTGGCTAATTTTGGCTAATTTGGTTCTCTCATGTGGCTAAAAATGCTTTCGAACACCTGGCAACCCTGGTCTCGTGGTGGTTTTCTACCATGAGAAGCTTAAAAGAAAAACTATTATTGTTGTCCTTTTTTTGAGACCTTGTCAGTCTACTCCCTGGCCTTATAAATATATTTGTTTATGCTCAATAACTTTGTCTATTGGATCGTATTTAGAGACCTTGTTGTTCTCTCAGGAGCTTGTAAGACCCATGATTGGTAGTTATGGTGCTGTGGTGGTGGTTGTGTATTCTTTTTGTGTGGTAGTTATTCGGCATGCTCATATATTGGCCTTTACATGCATCTCTTTATAATATATATATATTGTGATATTGTGTGTGTGTAATAATAGGGAATCTGTGAGCGTATATATATAGTCGGGAAGTGTGTGTACGTTATTAGATCAAATGGCTGCTCAGGATCTATGAGTGTGTACACACACACACACACACACACACATATATATATATATATATATATATATAGTCGGTGTGTGGTGTGTGTGTGTGTGTGCGTGTGTGTGTGTGTGCGTGCGTGTGTGTGTAATATGGCAACTGGCTGATATGCCTGGCGGGCACTGGCTTCTACGCCAACTGGCTGAAAGACACTTCTAAGTCCAGTGATGCTACCCTGAACTCCCATTATATGCACGTGGAAGCCCAGGTGAGAAGATGCTCTGTCTTCCTCTCTCTTAGGTTAGGTATACCCCTTTGAGGGGTGAGGCCGTCCAACGTTCTTCCCCAAAGTCTCTTTTTTTTTCGGCACCTTGGGGGTTGGGGGTTTGGCATTGGGGGAAGAGGAGGTTGGCTCCTTGCAACATTTGATCAACATTGGAATTGCTCTGCACGCTACCATTTTGCGGTCATACTACTGAGGACACCCCTCCCCGCTACTATAACACCATACTCGTAACTACTATTAATATTGTATTAATTTATGCAGCTAACCAGCCGATTTGAGATTGCGTGCACGAATCACCCAGAACTCACCAGGAAGAAGTGGATGCATGTCAAGTTTTATCCGTGCCCACTCAACACCTTGCCCATTAGATCATTAAATTACTGTAAATGGTACTGCGATTTTGTTTCGAGCATTCCCATCATCTTTCGGAACTCGATTTTTGCCCTAATGAGGCCATCCCTTCGCTGATCCACTGATCGCCACACGCAGATGACGATGCATTTTTCATTAATTTCACACACCTCTCTACAACTTGTGGGTGACACGGCATCTTGAAATTTAGAGTTCTGTAGAACAGACGATGCGACTGTTCGGTCTGAAACCCCCTGATTACCAGCCTCTCTTGACAGTGTTAAAAGACTGACCTTTATCTTATCAAAACCACTGCAAATTGACTTCGACGTAGAAGGTATAGCAATATCAACATTAAATTGTACAGAATTCTAGCTTTACAGAAGGTGCAGTATCGACATCAGACTGTTCTGATTTTTCCAGAAGCTTCCTTAGTGATATTAGGTCGAAATAACTAAAGTGAAACAGTTAATTTTGTACACCTGAAGATCCTTGCGGCTTGTTTTCCCTTGAGCTTCGTTCTCTTTCGTAGCTGCTTTGTTGTCTTGACGTCAACACTATTCATGGTAATTTTCTTATCAGATCGTTGATCATTTAGAAACATTTGTTCTTGCTTCAATATTTTTTGTTCTCTCATGCAATGACAAACAGCATAATTTGTACGCTTTACACGCATCAATGTCAAATAGCTTCTTCGCTTCTTCTTTGAAATTCAGCAGCTGCGTTTGATAGATTTCTCGTTGTTTGCGCTGTTTGCACAATTTCAACATCTTGCGCTATTTTGCGTAATAGTTTCTGAAGTTTTCCACTGCTCATTTATGAGAAATAATAGGAATTGATGCTTTATGCCACAACTGTTCAAGTAGATGTGTAGTTTTTTCTGCAGTTTCAACTGACAGCATATTCTTATTGTCTGATTGTAGTTTGCACAGCAAACCATTATTCATCACTGATTCATAATCAGGTAAAACTATTCATTCATTTCACTCAGTTGTCCAAATACAGAGGACAAGAATAATTAATCTCTCCCTAGTCTTTGACTTTGCAACACTATTTTCTTTTTAGCCATAATTGCCTAATCGTAACTTATGATATTTTTTTTATTAGTTGGGTAACCTGAAAGTTTAGAAAAGTCAATAACATTTAGTGAACAATTTTGGTAATGTTAAATTGTATTATTTACAAGGAAAAATACCTGAAAAACAAACACAATCTAATCTAGCTATCTACATTGCAATAAAATATTGCGTATATATCCAATATCCAGTTAATGGCTAATCATTTCCTTGGTGTCAAAGGTGTGTGTGTGTGTGTATATATATATATATATATATATATATATATATATATATATATATATATATATATATATATATTTCACTTAGGAACTGTATATTCCATGTCAAATTATCGTTATATTGCAAAAGTTGTAATACTGTATTATTTATTTTTATAAATAAAATTTTGATTTCATTTGATATGATTTCCAATGTTATGGCTTTTTGAACGTGCATTTTCTACCTGTGTGTGTGTGTGTGTGTGTGACGTCAGTAAAGATGATAATTTTTTTATATGTAAAAGTAACTGAAATGATTTTGCAGACAACTTTTCGTTGAAATTTTTTTATTTTTTGCTGTACATTTTTTTTTTGTAGTTCGCAGTTGTAGTACTTATAATTATTAATTTTTAATTATTTATTTGAATGATTAATTTGACCTCTTAATTTCTTTATTCCAGTTTGACTTCATTTTAAAATTACGGAGTGATTTTTTTTTTATTTGAAAATTTAGTTGAAAATTTAGACCTTTTAGTTGAAATTTTTTTTTTTTTTTTTAATTTCATTTACAATTTCTTTTCATAAAATTATCTTTCAATTGCTGAAACTGAAGTTTGAACCATACTAACTATTTGCACAGTTTCAGTTTCTATAATCGTAGAGTTTAGGCTGTGTGGGCCCTGTAGGGGATTAACCCACAACAGCCGAGTCCGGTAGTGGGGCTGCCACCTTAAGGTCTCCGGACATATCCTGTCAGTTTTTGGTCCACGGGCATAACGCCACTCCCCAACAGGGAGCTCCCCTATCCGCTACCTTGGGACGCGCCCGATAGGGGGAACTGACAAAAACCCCTCATGGGATACTAATTATAACCAAACGTTAAGTTATTAGAAGTGATTGAATGAAATAGTTACTGTCAGTATAAACATTGGTAAGTGACATGTCAAATGTTTTTCATTGCGATAAATCATAGAACAAATTTAATAGTGCCAGTGGTAACCTGAACCCCGAAAGAGAGGGTATAATATATCTATACCGTATACTGTATATAAACTTTTAGCTAATTCAACGTGGCAGTTGGGTGAATTGAAAATTAAAAAAAAATGTCTTTGCAACCAATTTTTTGAAGGCTGGTGGATTAGGTATCTGCTAGAGAACTTTGCGTAGCCAGCTACTGTGGGAGGTGACGCTGCAAGCTAGGGTTTGAGCAGTCAAACAATTAATTAAAATGTCCACATTTACGTATCTTCTCACTCCATGGGGTTATTAGTAAGATTAATCTCATGATTATATAGTGTCTCTCTCTCTCTCTCTCTCTCTCTCTCTCTCTCTCTCTCTCTCTCTCTCTCTCTCTCTCTATCTATCATAATCTATATATATATAATATATACATATATATATATATATATATATATATATATGCCTTTGGTGGTGTTGCTTTCGTAATAAGGAAAAATTTGTCAAAACATATAAAATTTTTAGCAAGCGATAATGTTAGGTTGTTAGGCATTGAATTACAAGTGAACAATGATTGCATATTAATTGTAAACTGCTATTTACCATATAACAACGGCAGTAATCTAGATGAATACATTGATTTGCTGTACAACATTAAGTCATTATCAGATAACCCCAAATATTCTCAATGTATAATAATGGAGGACTTTAACGCACATGTGAACTCCGAATTCTTTGTAGAATTGGGTAACGTGTGCGAGTCGGCCAATTTAAGTATAAGTGATGTAGATGTATTAGGGGTAGCCAGTGGTAATTTTACATACGTTAGTAATATGAGTGGTACCACTAGGTGGATTGATCATTGTCTCACTAGTAATAATCTAAAGGATCGAATTGTTAGAGTTCATATTCTGCATGATTTCCTTCTTTCTGATTTAACGTTACCAATTTATGCGCAACACGACTTAACAATACGGTGACCAGAGTCCCGATTTTGGGCGGGACAGTCCCGAATTTATGACATGTGTCCCTCTTTTCAAAATGTCTCGAAAATGTCCCGCATTTGGAGCAAATTTTCATAAATGTCCCGCTTTATTATAATTACTGTTACATTAGACATTATATGTCCTTTATGAATTAATAGAATTATGCCACATTCCGAATTCCAAATCTAAATACTAACTTGCAAACTGAACTGGTAAGATACATGTCACCGTGCGGCAGTGCCGTGATTCCCGACTAGCGTTTTAGTGTTTCGTTAGCGGCCTCTGTGTAAAGTTGTGTTGTAGTGTAACGCTTTTATGTTTTTATGTTTGCTTAATTAATAACCTTAATTAATTTTTACTGATCCTTTTTTTTTCTTTTGCAGCTAGGTTAAACTTTTTCGTTTGAAGGATAAGGAAAGTTATTAATTGTATCGTACGTAAGGTCGTAGGCCTAGTTTGACAACACAAAATGTCTAAAACTAAAAGGAAGTGTACATTTAATGCACATCTGCAGTCTAAATATCCATTTATTACAAAAACAACAACAGAAAGTGATGTACGGTGTGAGAAATGTAGAAATGACTTCAGCATTGGACATGGTGGGATTAATGATATTACTAAGCATCTTGGCTCGAAAAGAGACAAACTGGTTGATATCGGTGCTTCATCTAGTGATTATTTTAAAAGTGTGACGCCTAGTAATAAGGATTTAGAAGAAGCTGCTGCTGAGGGTTTGTGGGCTTACCATACAGTCAGGGAACATCAAAGCTTCAGATCTACTGACTGTGCAACAAAAATTTTGAAAACATGCTTTGAACCAAAATTTTCATGTGCCAGAACAAAGTGCGAAGCGATTGTTTCAAATGTATTTGCACCATATGCTGAAACAGAATTAAAAAAACAATTAAAGGATGCTTATTGCATAACATTGCTAACTGATGCAAGCAACCATGGAAACAACAAGCTGTTTCCTGTTTTAATTCGCTTCTTTCAGCCATATGAAGGTGCTCAAGTGAAGCTTATTGACTTTAAATCTCAGCCTGGAGAAACCTCAGATATTGTGGTGAAATATTTAACTGATATTATTGAAGAGCATGACCTGGGCAGAAAATTAGTTGCTTTCTGTGGTGATAACACTAACTGTAATTTTGGTTGTGCTGCTGCAAGAAAAGGAGTGAATAACATTTTCAGGTAGCTAAATGACTACATTGGTAGAGAACTATTTGGGATTGGTTGTTTTGCACATATGTACATAATGCTGTTCAGTCTGCCAGTGACTGTCTACCAATTGATGTGGAAACAGTGGTTGTAAAAATATATTCATATTTCTACCTATACTGTTCGAGTTGAAGAGCTGAAAGAGTTTTGTGATTTTGTGGACATTGAATATAAACAGTTACTGGGATATAGTAAAACAAGGTGGTTAGCATTAAAGAATACTCAAGTTGTTTCCTGGTCTAAGATCATACTTTCTGAGCCAAAGCAAGTGTCCAGTGATACTGAAAAACTTTTTTGAAAACCCACAATCAGAGATCTGGCTCAACTTTGTCCACTGTCAAGCAGCCACCTTTCACCAAGTGGTTTTAAAGATTGAGGGTGAACATATATCAGTTGTGGAAGTGATGAGTGCCATTTCTGATCTGAAGGATAATTTGCAATCAAAGAAAGATAATGTGTTTTTGCCACTCTCAGTCAGGAGTCTTGTAAACAAACTTAAACAAGATGGGTTGATTGATTCTAATGATTCCTTATCTGTAAAGAAAATATTAGTTGAGTTTTATGACACATGTGTGCCAAACGTTGAGTGTATGCAGTGGGCTTTATTAAAACAAGTTCCAAAATGGTCAGTTGTTGAGAAAACGGTGGATTTTTCTGCTGAAAAACAACTATTTGACCCCAAATTTGACACTGAATTATTTGATGAGTTCACGTGTTTTGCAAAGTACATTAGTGATGAGAAAGTAGCTGAGTGGAATGCACCTAAATTATCAACAGACCAGCGCTGGGTGGAAGTATTCACTCATTTCAAGGCCAGAGATGTCAATCATCAACGAATGTCAGCATTAGTTCAGTTCATACTCTGACTTCCAGGAACTAATGCTTCGACTGAACCTTCTTTCTCTCAAATGAATAAGACGTGGACATCTGAGAAAGCACAACTGAAAGTCTCAACTCTAAAAACTTTACTTTTAACTAAAATAACTTCAATCAAACCTGTATGGATTATACCACTATGTTGAAATCAACTCCGGAGTTACTTCAGAAGATTTTCATACTGAAAAGTACGGGAATTGAAAAGCAAGTACGATAATATTGTGTATTGGCATGTCATAGAATAAGCCATTCTCAGTTGGGTTAATTTTTTTCATAATTATATACTCAAGAGAAAAAGACAAGCAGTGAAGTAATAATTATGTTCCATATATATATATATATATATATATATATATATATATATATATATATATATATATATATATATATATATATATATATATATATATATATATATATATATATATATGAGGTAGAGACTAGAGAGGTGTCCCGCTTTTGGCTCCTGAAAATATAATCATTTTAGTTTATAACTCCAAAAATAGAAGAATGTCCCGCTTTTTGCTCCTAAAAATATGGTCACTTTACTTAACAAGAACTCAATAGGTAAGAATAATCGCGTCGATTGGTCCAATGTTACGATGCAGCAGAAAATAGAATACAAAGACAGAACAAGTCACCTCTTTAATAATTTAGAAATTTTTCACCTTGCCTGTAATAATCCTTGCTCAAATGATTCTCACTGTAAACTCCCCTGAAGAGGGAATCGAAAGACGCCTATGATTTGTGGTGCTTTCATGGTAGACCCAGATTAGGACCAATATACTTGAATATGTGTAAAAGTCGGGGTCAGTATAAGGCGGCCATAAGGCGATGTAAACAGGAAGAAGAGTCTATTCGAGCATCAAAAGCCTGTGAAGCTCGCATAAATAACGATAATAACAAATTTTGGAAATTTGTTAAGAATGAAACGGGGTGTCAAAAATGTCCTCCCTCCGACAATCGATGTGGTGTCGGGGCAGGATGAAATTGCAAAGCTGTGGAAAAACCACTATTCTAACATTCTTAACAGTGTGAATAGGGATAATCTTAGATTGCAGCGAAACGATTGTGGGAGGGACGAGGGAAAATACTTTGATATCATTTTCTGAAGTAGAGGTTAATTAAAGAGTTAAAGACTGGTTCTGCGTCAGGGGAAGATGACTTTTTGAATGAGCCCTTAAAATATGCAAATGACGTACTATGTATGCATATATCATTGCTCCTATCAGCCATGCTTGCTCATAGCTATATCCCTGCAGAGTTCATGAGGGTATATATGTTGCCGCTGGTCAAAAATAAGTACGGAGACATTCTGTCCAGCAATAATTACAGGCCTATTGCTGTCGCTTCCTGCTTCTCGAAACTCTAGAAAAACTCTTGTTACGCCGATTAAATGATTTCCTATAGACATCTAATCAGTTTGGCTTTAAAAGGTCCCACTCAACTGATCTGTGTATCTATGTACTTAAAGAAACAATATCTAAATACAGGGTGTACATAAAGTCAGGATCTATTTTTGTGAAGCACTTGGAAATTATATGGAATTCAATCATAAAATGATAAAGTGGTAACATTTATTAAACCAATAAATAATACACGTCACTCCGATGCAATTCCAATGAAGAGAATGAAGTCTAAACAATTTATGGATCTATTTATAGATTCTCATTACGTCATGTTATGACACGAATCCTATCCCCTTAGAATCAACATGATGGTGCTCCTTGTCACTATGCCAAAATTGTTCAGGATTATCTAAATGGACGTTTTCCAAATCGCTGGATCGGACGCGGAAGCAACAGACCTTGTGTCGCGAGATGACCAGATTTAACCCCTTTAGATTTCTTTGCATGGGGCTTTATCGAGTCGCACGTCTATCAGACGAAGATTACGAGTCTTGAAAACTTACGTACACGTATACGAACTGCTGCAGATAACATAACCCCGCAAATGCTCCAGAATGTGTTTAGAAATACTGCGGAACGATTTGAGCTGTGCAGGGATACTGATGGGCGTCACGTCGAATCCTAAGAGTAGGATTCGACGTGACGCCCATCAGTATCCCTGCACAGCTCAAATCGTTCCGCAGTATTTCTAAACACATTCTGGAGCATTTGCGGGGTTATGTTATCTGCAGCAGTTCGTATACGTGTACGTAAGTTTTCAAGACTCGTAATCTTCGTCTGATAGACGTGCGACTCGATAAAGCCCCATGCAAAGAAATCTAAAGGGGTTAAATCTGGTCATCTCGCGACACAAGGTCTGTTGCTTCCGCGTCCGATCCAGCGATTTGGAAAACGTCCATTTAGATAATCCTGAACAATTTTGGCATAGTGACAAGGAGCACCATCATGTTGATTCTAAGGGGATAGGATTCGTGTCATAACATGACGTAATGAGAATCTATAAATAGATCCATAAATTGTTTAGACTTCATTCTCTTCATTGGAATTGCATCGGAGTGACGTGTATTATTTACTTGTCAAGATGTATAGAAGAAGGAAGTTTGTTCCTCGAAAAAGGAAGTATGTTCCTCGAAGGAAAGTTAGATGGCGGTCAAAGGAGAAGATATTTACAGCTTCAATGAAATTTGTTTATTTGTCTAAAAATACTTTTGATGTTAATGCAGATGGATATTATACATTGAGTTTGGATCTTTTAACTAAGGATGCTAAATCAACTATTTTAAAATTTAATTATTATCAAGTAACGGGTGTATCTTTTCATAGTATTCCCGGAATGAATATGTCTGGATATGTTATTAATTATGAAGATTCATTAAGTCGTAAGAAAGATGTTAGGGAAAGGTTAGAGGGACCTAATGTAGGGATATCTCCATCTCCATATGTAATTGTTCCCCATTGTGTTTTGTTTGAACCTAATATAGATTCCTCACATAGTGCAGAGCAAGTAATGAATCATCCCAGAACAAAGTGGTTCTCACCTTTTAAGGAGTTTAGAATGTATCGTAGACTGAAGCCGGTGTGTGATTTAGGTAAACAAGTAACTGCCCAATTCCCTAATACTTTAATTAAGATATCAACCAATGATTTAGCTAAACCATTAGGTCATATTTATGTTGGTAAATATACACCTGACGGATCTCAAAAAAATGAGTATGCATTTACATATGTTAATCGAATTGTATTTTATGTTAAGCTGTATGGTATGAAACAATAAAAAAAAAAAAAAAAAAAAATCTTTTGGTTCACCCTGTATTATTTGCCATTTTTGGATTACCCTGTATTCGCGCGATTTTTTCCTAGTATTACCTAGGGAAAAAAATCGCGCGCGCGAATGCCAGGAATAGAAACTGACGTCATGCAAACGTCATACATCTCTTGCTTATAGAACATCCGGTCTACATCCTGTTTATGGTTTTATAATACCAATGATTTTGAAAATAATAATGATGGTCTGCAGAGCGCCCTCTGCAAGAGTTAGAGCCTCGCCAGAGGTAGTTAGATGTACGAAGTTTTTTATTGTGTTTGGCCAAACAATATTGGTTACATAGATTTTTAAGGTTTGGTTAGTATTGTAGTATTCATATGGGTAGAGTACCTAAGTTTTCAAGACTCGTAATCTTCGTCTGATAGACGTGCGACTCGATAAAGCCCCATGCAAAGAAATCTAAAGGGGTTAAATCTGGTCATCTCGCGACACAAGGTCTGTTGCTTCCGCGTCCGATCCAGCGATTTGGAAAACGTCCATTTAGATAATCCTGAACAATTTTGGCATAGTGACAAGGAGCACCATCATGTTGATAGACGACGGTACTAACAATCCTATCCCCCAATCAGCTGAGGTTCAAGGAATTGCTGCAACATGTCTAGATAAATAAGCCCCGTAACTGTAGCTTCAGCAAAGAAAAAAGGACCATAAACCTTAGATTTTGTTAAACCCATCCAGACATGAACTTTAGGTGTCTCTCTTTCCCAATTTTGGACGAAATCATTCGGTCTTTCATCTGCCCAAATTCGACAGTTATGGCGATTTACTTTTCCACACGTATGGAAAGTGGCTTCATCACTAAAGAGAATGTTGTCCATTAAATTATCACTCCAGATTTGTTCTACGAGATCAGCACACACAGCACTTCGTCGAGGGAAATCTTCCTCATGTAAATCATGTAAAACCTGCAAATGATAGCTTTTCTTCTGCAAATTAACTTTCAGAATTTTGTGCACAGATGACGTCGGGAGGCCGAGTCTGTGTGATGCAGCACGAACGGACGTACGTGGCTCCTCAGTGATAATTCCGCGTACTGCATTCACGGTAAGATCTGACATACACGGTCGTCCTGATCTTGCTTCATCATTTACAGATCCCGTTCGTTTAAATTTGTTCACCAATTTTCGTATTGTCTTGTCTATTGGCCCCGGCTTATGAAATCTCCGTCTAAACTTCTCTCTGATGTCATTGTATTTCTTTCCCTCGATTCGCCAAATTACTATTGCCACACGCTCTTCTGTATTCATTCTAAGGGCTTCTGAAAAGAAAAATAGAAAAAAATAATTATTTCACAAAAATAGATCCTGACTTTATGTACACCCTGTACATTGACAGTAATTCAACTATTTATAGCTGTTTCCTAGATATAAGTAAGGCATATGATAGGGTGAACCACAATATTTTATTTGCAAAACTAGAAGACAGGAAGATTCCCATGTACATATTAAATTTATTGAAATTTTGGTATTCCCACCAATCTTTCACTGTTAGGTGGGGCAATGTACTATCCGAGTGTTTTGGCTCCTCTTGCGGGGTGAGACAAGGCTCCTTGCTCTCCCCTTTGCTATTTAATGTGTATATCGACGGATTAATTACTTCACTTAATGAGGCAACAGTGGGATGTTGTACGTATAGATAACACAAGGATAAATAACTTAGTTTATGCCGATGATATGGTGTTAATAAGTCCCTCTGTTAAAGGTGTGGATCGGCTACTAAAAGTCTGCGAAGTGTATTCGCAGAAACATGATATTCTTTTTAATGTTACAAAAACTAAGGTTTTGCAATTTCATCCTAAAAGCTGTAATCAGCCAGCTGATATAAGGTTTAAAATGAATGGTGAAGTAATTGAGGAAGTACAAGAGTTTAAGTATTTGGGTCAAACTATTACCAGCGCCTTGAGTGATGACTCGGATATAAGAAAACAATCTCGAAGACTGTGTGCTAAAGCGAATATGACCATAAGGAACTTTCGATTCTGTACAAGTGAAGCTAAAGACACTCTCTTTCGTACTTTCTGCAGTAATATATACGGACAGCAACTGCGGGTGAATTATAAAAAAGGTTCTGGCAGAACTCTAAATTTGCTGTACAACAGGTCTTTTAGACTCTTACATAAATTACCCCCGAGATGCTCAGCTTCGCAAATGTTTGCCACCCGCAATGTCCCGAGCTTCCCGGAGGTAACAAGACGTGCTCAACAGTCTAATGCAAAAAATTAAAAAATCAACCAACCCGATCATCCAAGCTATCCATGAGTCCTGCCATTTATCCTCTAAGCTATGGACTTCTTGGTACGAAAACGTCTGTCTGTAGCTCCACTTAACTTCGACATTACAGTATTATTTCTAATCAGTTGTATATATTTCTATCCTTAGTATATGAACTGTCATTGTATTAATAATATTTGTCATAATTATGGACTATAGTCTGCCAATAAACCTTCTCATTTTCATATATATATATATATATATATATATATATATATTAATAATATAAAATAATAATGATAATGATAGTGACAATCTTTATTGGCAGGAGACAAATTTCATAAAAAAATACAATATCCATCAAGGTAATAAACGATACAGTTAATCTAATTAAACAATAAATTTAAAACTAAAAAATTTGAGCTAAAAAATAAATAAGAGTAATACACGTAATGAAACGAGTAATAATAAAATTATTAATAAAAAACTATCCAAAGCTAATACTAAAAAATAAAAATAAAGAATACATGTAATGAAAATGCCATTGTTGGTGTTAAGTGGAGGTATACACAAACACTTTTCATCCCAGGAAGTCCATAATCTCGAAAATGAAGCAGGATTAATGAATAGCTTGGGCTATTGGATTGTCTGAGTTTTTAATTCTTCGCATTAGACTGTACTGAGCGCGTCTTGTTACCTCAGGGAGGCTCGAAACGTTATGGCTAGCGAACATTTGAGAAACTGAGCATCTTGGAGGCAACTTATGCAGCAGTCTGAGAGACCCGTTATAAAGCAAATTTAGGGTTCTACAAGAACATTTTTTATAATTAACCCACAGTTGCTGCCCATAGATATTAGTGCAGAAAGTATGAAAAAGTGTCTTTGGCTTCGCTTGTACAGAATCTGAAGATTCTTAAAATCATATTTGCTTTAGCGCAGTAACTTCGATGTTGTTTCCTTATGTCTGCATTGTCACTCGAGGAGCTGGTGATAATCTGACCCAGATAATTAAATTCTTGTACTTACTCTATTGGTTCGTCTCTCGTTTAAAAAATAATATTAGCTGTTTGCAGTACCGGCTCGAGGTTTGTCAGCAGCCCGGACAAATTGAATTTCAGCGCCTTTAAGACTTTTTACCATTTGAATAATTTTTTCATAATGATAAAAAAAACTACAAATATAGGAATACTGTATAGGTCTCTCGCCACAACGATAAGAACTAAAATAGCCACTCCTCAACAATTTGACTGCATGTCAGACGATTTTTATAGTTTGGATTTCTTTTTATTCATTTATTAATTTTTTTTCTCTCCGTCTTTTAGCGCCCCCCAGCACATTGGACCCCGGGCAACCGTCCGGTTAGCCAGGGCCTTGAGCCGGCCCTAGCTGTTTGGTTTGAGCTTTTCGGATGGAATTCCATAATCTTAGTTTCAGTAATATTAAAATTAATGTCATGGTCTTGTTAATATATTTCGCATATTTTTGTAAGATGATCTAGATCTTTAACTGAAAGGTTTATTAATATCATATCATCGGCATTGACGAAGTTATTTATCCTCATGCTATCTATATAACATCCCACTCTTTCCTCATTAAGAGAAGTCATTAATCTATCAATATACCCATTAAACAGCAGAGGAGAGAGCAAGGAGCCTCGTCTAACTCCGCATGAGGAACCAAAATATTCGGACAATACATTGCCCATCTAACCATGAAAGTTTGGCGGGTGTACCAAAATTTCAATACATTTAAAATATACAGTAGGATATTCCCAAAGCTGGGCACAAACCGTTAATCCGTTAATCGTTAATTAACGAAGTTAACTTTTTCGTTAACGATTTAACTTTTAAGTTAACTTTGAAAATCATTATCGGACTAATTAACTTCCGTTACATTTAACTTCCGTTAACTCAAGTCCGTTAACCCAAAAAATTCATAAATAAACGTTTAAAAGTTTCTATCATTTTCAGTGCTGAGCAGGTGCGCAATTAATCCGCCACTGTTAATAGTGATGAACGAATTTCCATTTCCGCAGTGCAAAATCAGGCGATATATTGTTTCCGTCGCCACAATTTGTGTCTTACCAAATATGGTAGTTATTTATGCATTGGTTTGAGCAAAACATGGTCGACTGTAAAATCAGGCGGAAAGATTTGCCATTTGAGTTGAATGTTTCAACTTCTTTCAAGAAATATCACGAGCATTTTAAGGCACTTTCAATAATATATATGTAACAATTACAACAATAACTACATCGTTTCATTTGCAGTCTGTCTCTTGCGCAACATGTTTGTGCTAGTGAATAAGAGAGCAGCAGAAGCCACAGGTCACTCAAGGGCAAGGCCCAGAACTTGGTCAAGACCTGGCTGGAGACCAACTCCAAGGACTTGCTGACAGATGCTGCCTTCTTGGGTGAGCAAGTGTTGGTGGACTTGTTCATCAAGTTCAACACAGCCATCCCCTCCAGTGCTGCAGTGGAGCGTTTGTTCTCTATGGGCAAGGACATCCTGAGGGCCAAGAGATCATCCCTGTCTGATGAAAACTTTGATATGCTAATTTTCATAAAGGGCAACATGCATCTCATGGACAAAATGGAGAACGAGAAGAAGAGGGAAAATTAAATTATATATATATTGTTTTTCATTTTTTTTTATAATAAAAGTTAACGTTAACGGTTTATCGGTAACTTCTGTTACATGTTTAACGAATTAACGGATTAACGGTTAACGAAGTTAACTTTTGGTTAACGGATTAGCGGTTAACGAAGTTAACTTTTTGGTTAACGGTGCCCACCACTGGATATTCCTGCCTTCTAATTTTTTAAAGAGAATATTGTGATTCACTCTATCATTTGCTTTGCTTATTTCAAGAAACATCCATAAATAGTTGAATTATTGACAGTATATTTAAATACAATCTCCTTCAAAACATAGACATTCAGGGCAGCTGAATGGGACCTTTTAAAACCAGACTGATTTGGAGACATCCATAAAAAATCATTTAGTCGGCGTAGCAAAAGTTTCTCAAGTAGTTTTGAGAAGTAGGAGACAACAGCAATAAGCCTGTAGTTATCACTGGATAGAATGTCCCCCCTATTTATTTTTGACAAAGAGTGTGATATACATATACCCTGATAAACTCTGCAGGGACATAACCAAGTAAAAGTATTGCTGAGAACAATAATGAGGTATGAAAATTCATCCCATCATTAGCCTACTTTAAATGCTCATTCGGCAGGTCATCTACATAGGTTCACTAATCTTTAGTTCTTTAATCAAACTCTTTCACTTTCACAGGTACTGTACTTTCAGGTATTTTCACTGGCTCTTAATGATGTTCCATTGGAGCCTACTTTAAGATTAATTCTGCGCAAACTGTTAAGAGTGTTTTAGTACCGCGTTCTCTATACCTTAGCTATTTCTTCCTCCCCAGACATTCCATCAATTGTTGATAGGATGGTATTGCTGGCACCCGTTCCTTTCTTGATAAATTTCCAAACTTTTTTGTCGTTATTATTTTATTTAGGCTTTTGCTTCTCGAAGGGAATCATCCTTATTCCCACCGTCTTATAGCTACTTTATAATGAGCCAAATTTTTACCTACAGTATATTCATGTAAACTGATATAAACCATATATCGTAAGTATCTTCAGATTTCCTTTATAGTGGAGCAATAAAATCAATCCATCCAAGAATAATTTTAGTATGGCAGGATCTAATCCAAGACCAGCCTCCTTCTCTTAGTATGGATGTTATATCATTATTATAATAAATATCTACAAGGTTTAAAGTGAGAATCATTTGAACAGGAATTACTACAGTCAAAATAAAATAATTCTAAATTATTAAACAGGTGCTCTGTCTTATCCATAGGTGTGCAGCAGTGAAGTAACTGTATTAAGTAACTGTACTCGAGTAACATTTTTCATGATCCACTTTCTAGAAAGTACGATTATTTTAAAATACTTTTACTTTAACTTAAGTACATTTTAAGAGAAAATGTTTTACTTTAACCTAAGTACATTTTTAACCAATATCTGTAAGGTACAATGTAGTTTTCCCAAACGTTTGAATTTCCATGATTAAATAAACTGATCTGAGGAGGCAGACAGTACCGGAATTTAACGCAGCCAATCACGCGTCTTTGAGCTAAATAAGAAGTTCTGCTCGTAATAAAGTTTGTTGGTCATATCTGTATTTATTTATTTCATTCCCTAATGAATATAATTAATATATAACTTATCATTGTTACGAGGTAATGATTGCCAATGTTATGTTTGAGATGCTAGTACTTTTTACTTTTACTACTTCAGTATACTATATTAAACGTACTTTTTTACTCTTACTTAAGTACAAGTCACGAATTGTACTTGTAATTCAACTTAAGTAAATTTTTGTCAAATTACTTGTACTTTAACATAAGTAAAAAATTTCAGTACTTTGCACACCTCTCGTCACACACACACACACACACACACACACACACACACACACACACAGTGCTTTTTCTTTCGAAACATATTGGTACGGCGTACTGGTATTTTTTAATGAATTTACAACAAAAATAAACAAAGTTTAATGATTTCATCTTTCATTTAAAACTGCTGAGTTATTACCGCAGCTTTAATTGTTCAATTGTCAGAACCGCCACCCTACGTTCATCTATCTATCTATCTATCTATCTATATACAGGGTGTCCCATAAGTCCGGCATCATAGAAGAAATTAATATTTTTCTATTTCTACAAACCATAATTCATATTTTTCTCTTTCTACAGGCCATAATGTCTGTGAGCAAGGAAGAACGAATCCAGATAATTCTACTCATAGGAAATCGGAGTCAGAGAGAGGCCGCTGCTGAATTTAACAGACTGCATCCAGACTGCGAGCCAATAGCACAGAGTTGTGTGTCTGGATGCAGTCTGTTAAATTCAGCAGCGGCCTCTCTTTGACTCAGATTTCCTATGAATAGAATTATCTGGATTCGTTCTTCCTTGCTCACAGACATTATGGCCTGTAGAAAGAGAAAAATATGAATTATGGTTTGTAGAAATAGAAAAATATGAATTTCTCCTATGATGCCGGACTTATGGGACACCCTGTATATTGGGTCGGCAAAAAAAAAAGGGAGACCTCGAACTTTGGCTGTAAAATCCAAAGTTATGGTCAGATTTCAATATTTTTTCACACCCCACAACTAAGTAAATTTCCTATTCGGTGAACGGATTTCAAAGAAAACTAATGAAAATTACGGATTTATTGGACATTTCTTTGTGCCACTGGAAATTCTCCAGTTATATTACTACTGCATTGCATGTGCAGATAAAAAGTTACAAGGTACTCACATATGGTGCTACCTTGATGTTAAAAAAACTGCTCGATATGTTTACCACGAACTTCTACAACCTTTTTCAGTCTAGGTCGGAACTCATCTGATTTGTTCTTGTGGTAGCTCATCCCATTTTCCCAGAAGAGGCTGTCGTAAATGAGCGGCATTTCTTACTTTGATCCGATAAATTCTCTGTGACAAATTTTCCCAAAGGCTGTAATCGACAGGATTTAAATCAGGACTGTTTGATGGGAAAATTGAATACCACTACGTGGTATTCTTTTAACATCTGTTTTATCGATTTTCTTGAGAAGCTTATCCAAACCTCCTGCGGTTGGCTTACGTTAATTAAAATCGCTTTAATTATCAACTTGAACCTATGATTAGCAAGATTTTTCTGGAATATTCGCCATAAATCCAATTTCTCAGCTAAAATGCTAAAAGATGGCATACAAACCATAAAATTACCTAGTACTAACATACTAAAATTTCCTGGTTCTATGTATCGTATTTGCCGAGATATGAGGAATTTAAAGTCTCCCCTTTTTTTTTGCCGACCCGATATAGTATACTATATACAATTATATATGTATGGGATAAATTTCACAATTAAACACGCGAATATTAACATTAACATTAAACACGTGACCATTAACATTCTTTTTCCTTGTGGATTTTCATCATATATATATATATATATATATATATTTTACCAAGAAATATATATGATAATATTAAATAAATACTTATTTAATTTGTTCACGCATTAACTGCGTCAATTTTATCAGAAGACTCAAATTGCTAAATTGAATTTGGGGGTGGGATGGGGAGAGATCGGGGAAAAACCCGTTTTCTGTGCGTGCAAGAAAAGTCTACGTAAAATAAAACGCTAACTTTTATAAATTGTTGTCTGACAAATTATTTTCTTTAATAATATTGTAAACAATCATTTTTATTCCTAACAATAATTTCAGCAAAAACAAAACTTAAAAACAAGATTACTTAAACTGAAAATAATTGTTTTTCAAAATAATGCGAGGAAATATTAAAAATACAAACAGGTATACAATATATACACACACACCTCGTTAACGTCACCGTTAGGGTTGCTGCGTCGGTCTTTCTTCACACGAAGGTCAAGCTGGTGGCCCCGCCTCTAGTCCTGGCTTGGTGGAGGAGCGAGTTGCTCTCTTGCGCTCTCCACCGCACATAGCCAGGTAGACCCGGCTCACCTGGTACCGTCCTGAGCCAGGCATCTAGTCTTCTCTTGAAGACTTCAACTTTGACCCCTGTAACGTTTCTGAGGTCCTTTGGAAGCTGGTTGAAAAGTCTTAGCCCCCTGACAACCAAGCTATAATGCATCTATGTCAGGTATCGCTTTGTCACTTTTTGGGGTACTGAAGACCGACTCATACTGGGCTCTTAATGTTTCAGATATTTCTTTTAGATCGTCTTTTAGTTCATTATTTCCTTTCGTTAAGGTCCCGATAGTAGCGCGCGTTTTTTTCCTTTTCGCATAGCTGTAGTAGTAGTTTGGATTTTCCTTTATTGCTTCTACCGCCTTTTCCTTTTCCCTCTTTGTATGGCCCTTTAGCAGAGTTTGTATTTCCCTATCGATTCTCTCCAGTTTTCTTGTATTACTTTCTTGGCATTGTTGTCTCCACAATTAGCTAACTTCGTCGCTACTCTCTTTTGCAGAATATTCTTCTCTTTTGCCTCTTAGCCAGTTCCTCTTTCCTCTGGGCTGTGCTTTTCGGAGCATATTTTTCTAAAATTCTCAGCGTCTTTTCTTCCAAGGTTGTTAGCATTTCCTCGGTTGTTTTATTCTCTAAAACTGTTCTCCACTCTATTTAGGCCATGTGTGATCTGATTTCTTCCCAATTTATGGTCTTGGAGTTTAAGTTAAAAGTCCCAAATTTGCTTCTTCCTTCCGTATGTGTATTGTCTTTAAAAGTTATCGCCATATTTGTTGATAACTCGATTATATTGTGGTCTGAGATAATAGTTGGAGTTATTTTTATATCGGCAATCAAGTTCGTGTTATTTGTGAATATCAGATCTGGGCAGTTATTTTTCCTGGTATTTCCTGTTATCTCCTGTGTCAGCATAAACTTGTTTGTGAGAGCCATCAGCATTTTTGGTTGCTCCTGGTCCTCTCTTGTGCTCCCCTTATCTTGCTGTATAAATATATTTCTACACACCTTTTTGTATTTTATAAATGGGAAATTGAAATCGCCGCAGAGTATTATATTCGGGGATGGAGAGTTTACGGGCTTTATTAGGGTTCTGATATTATCACTGGCATCGGAAATTTTTTAATTTGAGAGTTTGGAGGTCTATAGATGACTATCAGCACCACGTTTAGTTTCTCTGTTTTCACTGCAAGGGTTTCCACGAAGCTGTTGGATTTACTTATTACAGTCTCTGTCATATGCCTCTTATGTATCTAAATAGCACAGCCACCTTTACGTCTTGCTGTTCTATCCGCTCTCAGTAAGTTGAATCCATCGATATGCAATTCTTTCTTATCGATACAGTGTTCGCAGTTATCGCAGTTTCCTTAACAATCTTTAAGATGCATTTCTGTGAGGTATGCGATGTCCACCCTTGTTTCGTCCATAAAGTCTTTCAGGTATGAAACTTTGTTTAGTGGATTGTTCGGTTTTATTTCTTGAATATTTGCCAGGACAATGTTTATGTTCTTTGTTTTGCATTACCCCTTGTGCATTTTAAGTTTGTTTTCCTTTGATATCGCGTGTTTTGTAGCCTTGTGGTCCTCCAAGATGGATTCGTTCACACCTACCTGTTATGGTAGCTTTGTACCATGTAGCGGACCAGCTCGAGGGTGCCCAGCTGTGTCAGCTGCACGTGCCGTATAAGACTTAGCAGCCATATTGTGTCTGAGATGGTGAAATACATATATATATACACACATACATACATACATACATACACACACACACACACACATACACACACACACACACATATATATATATTATATATATACAGGGTGGGCCGAAAGTCTGGATCCATAGGAAAATATTTATTTTAATACATAAATTACAACAAATGGTAAATACTTAAAATGAATATCAACTTTAACTCGTAAATGCGTATCCGTGATACTGTACAGTAGTTCGTACTCCAGTATAAATACTCAAATACTTTTTTTATTTCAGCCCAGAAATGGCTTCGAATCTAACAACAGAAGACCGGGTAGAACTTGTGCTCATGTACGCAAGACAGGGCGCTACACACAGAGAAGTTGCTACCAAATTCAGTAGAAATCATCCTGATAAGCATCCAGTAACACATGCGACTGTTGGCAAGTTGTTTAAACGTTTCAAAGAAACAGGAAGTG